>JAUMGZ010167917.1:0-15359 GCA_032359645.1 Pododesmus macrochisma
GTGACCTTGCTATTTGACAATGTCATCTTCAAAAAATATGATACAGTGCATATAATGTTCCAATAAAATAAAGGGCTTCATGACCAATCAAAATGCGCTAAATTTATAGGCTTGTTCAACCAGATGGACGTTAAGGCCCATAGGCCTCTTGTTTCTGGGCCCACGTTTTCCTTGTGTGTTTCAATGTCCATTGGCTTTCGTCTTTTGAAAATCGTCTTGGTTTGTCGTATGTACTTTTTTATAAACAAACAATAGTCATCAAAACCAAATATGCACCAGAATAAACTTGCAAAATTAATTAACCATGTAACATTTAAATTGATAGAAAGGTTCATTCTTTTTTCACTGAATACACCAAATAAATCGGTAATATATCAAAGTTTAGTGCATATCAGAAAAAAAATGAAAAAACATTTTTTGTGAAGACAAATTTATAAACTTCAGTTATTATAATCAAATAATGTATACATATTTATATATTCGAGGCTTCTGTTGGTGACAACTGTCCAGACGTATACATTAATAACATTTAAATTGTTTTAACAAGTTAAATTAAAGTATTGTAACATATATTACACTGATCAGTTATGCGCTTCATTTATTTTGTCAGTGTAAGTTATTTTATACTGAATTAACACAGAGGCAGTACAGCGAGTGATAAATGTGTACATGTAATAGAAAACGCCCACTCTTCGTAGACGCTTGGTTTTGTTTCTTCGTTTTAGTAGAAGTTCGTGGTATTTTCTTTTTAGTTTAACATTTGTAATTGTTAAGGGTATTTTCAATGAATGTCTCCCCGTTTTTCTCTGGTTTCCTAACGTCCATTGACTTATGTATTTACTATATGATTATTAATTAGGAACTAATAAATAATCTATAAGAAATCGATTTTTATGCCCGTCTCACTCTTCTAGTTCATTCTTGTGTTGATTTTGTGACGAAGCTATTGTTTATTTCAATAACTATTGTTATGTTGATCATATTTGTTCTTGCTTTATAATATAAAAAATTAATAAAAATGGAATTACAACTAAATAAGACATGGATTCGCCTTTTTATGATAGTGCATCTTTCGAAATTAATGTTAAATGGTTAATGTCTTAGCATTATGCGCTCAAACAAAATATGTTATACTAGATGTAATGTATGAATTTCCTGAAAATATCAATGATTAAAAAGACTGCATACATCCAAATTTTCGGACGTTAATCTTTCAAAAACCAGGATTAGCGAAATCTACAGAACGAGAGACATTGACAATCCAACAAAAGCCGAATTAAATAATTCAACACCAGAATAAAACGAAATGAAGTGACGTCACAGCAATCCCTGGACTAGTTATCCAAGCTGTCCGACTTAGGACGGTCACCAAATACGAAACAAGACGGTGTGGTTAAACCTGTTGATGAGGCCTCAACCTTCCCACTTCCCGCATGAGACAAGAAGTCTTAAGTAAGGACATACATTTACAACTTTGATAAATTAACAACATAGCGCTATCAATCATCTCAACAACCAAACGCCCACATCAAGTGTCTATACAAATCTAGTCGAGTAAAACATATATACATAGTTACAAAAAGCAATTGGAAACACGAAAATTAGACGTAGCCAAAAAACAGTATAAGTGGAATCAACAGAACGAGAGACATTGACAAACAAACAACAACTGCATCAAACAAGGAAGCACCAGAATGTTAAGAATTAAATTGACATCAGAGCAATCCTCAAGACTAGTTATTCATGCGGACCAAATTAGGACGATCACATCGCACGAAACCAGGCGGGGTGGTTAAACTGGTTAATGGGGCCTCAACCTTTCTACTTGCCGCATGATGCTAGAAGTCTAAAGTACAGTGTAATAGATATACATTTAAAAATTTAACAAATACACTTCATGGCGCTGTAAATCATCCCAACAACCAACCGCTCACACCAACCCCAAACGAGCAAACGTATATAGATATCCACAAAAGGTAATCGAAAACACGAAAATTAGACATAACCTAGTAGCATTAAGCCGAAAACAGTGGCAAACAAGTGGCAGATTCACAGATTCAACACACACCTCAGTATATGAAAAATAGCATTGATGAACAATCAGTGTGCTCGCAGAGTTACAACAACAACACCTAAGCCAACTTAAACTGGTAGGAGTACATAATAAATAACAAAAATAAAAATTAGGGGAAATGGTGACTGTAGGAGACAAACACTCGCCCAGTGATGTATCAGGGGAAAAATAAAATTGGCCAAACTTTGTGCTTTCACAGCAGTGCGAGCTCAGAAACAATGAATAACGCGAAGTCCAACCAACAACCAGAAGGGCAGATATCAGGACCCAGCCTTATCGATATAGGGAGCTCTCAACTGAAGCCCTTCATTGAGTCCCATTAGTATTGTTAGAAGGTGTGCACTGCAAACGTTTATGCAAGTAAGAGGTCAAATAATACAATTCTTGAAAGTATGGATGAACGATATGAGCAATATTGCTCCAAATTCAAGCTTTACATTTTGCGTTTATTTGAGAATTTAAAACGACATACAACATATATGTCTACATGTAGGACGTTAATTGAACGACTACTTTAAAATACACGTGGACACACAGTTTTATATAAAGATATATTGATACAAGCTGGATGATAAATATATATACATATGTATATCAAACTTTGAAAAATCGTGAATTTCTTAAAAAGGTCAAAAGCGAAACAAAATGTAAGCAAATAGTTAACATGATGAGTTTAGAAAACAAATAAGACGCACGTACAATAATACAATTTACAACAATAGAAGTCGTGAAAAAATTGTTGTGCCGTAACTCTCAAGTAGACTTGTAGCCACGGGGAAGATATTTCAGTAAATCAGAATATAATTCAGAACTTGTTTAGATAAATCAAAGTCTTTCCGTGTTGTGCTAATGGGCTCATTGTCAATTGAAGTTACCCCGAGCCCAATATGATCTTATTAATCATCCTTCAATGTTCAGTTCACTACTTGTTTGTGACTGGGTTTCCTATACCTCCGTTTTCCTCTGTTTTATCATGACCTTTAAACTAATGGGTCTTGACATCTAAATATATTAGCGGTACATTTGGCTAAAACTTTTACTTACACTTAAACATTTCGATCTTCGGTGAGCAATGCGCACACAAAGCAAAGCATAGTTATATCAGTCGCAGAGGGAAAGACTGAAAGCCAACACATATTGTTGGACACAAACAACACATATAATGATATACACCAAAAATATTCGAGGACAGTTACATCTGCAGAATAGGATTATTGTTAATATGTCTTTGTTGGGGAACTTCTGTACCTGTTTTGTCAGCAAGAATTCCGCATGAATAAATATGTTTTGTTCATGTTTGCGCTTTGTGCCTACATGCATTGTTGTGTGATTTATTCGATGAGGCTATTGTTGGAATATAACTGTTTTGTAAAGATGGTGCTATTGAATATTGATGTATAAAGTATGTTATTATTGAATTTACAGGTGGTTTGAATAGCTTCATACATGTAGCTACAATGATCAAGTGTTAGATATTTGTAAGAGCAAACAATAGTAAACCGACAGCATGAACATACATAAACTGTAATGTACCGACGTTATTGTCAACATAACCAAGAGAGGAGGTATTTACAATAAATAATATTTGGACGTTTTGGGGCGTGGCATCTTCACCGGAAAGACATAACACAAAGGAAAACACAAACAAACATAATGTGCCATTAAAACACACACAAAACACATACAGTAGTTCAGGCCAGCAACCACCACGGAATAAGGTAGTAGGACGTTCAGTCAAAGTAATGAATGGTAGGGTAGGCAATGATTTACTGTGATGAAGAACGGAGGTTTACGTACAAAGATGTGATGACCTATATGACACACAACACACTAAACCATTGTTCACTGCAAAGCAAGAACAAAATGTCATAATAACAAAACGATTATACGATAGAAATATATTGAAAACTACTTGTGGATAATTGTCAAATTACCAGGATTAGAAATCGATTTAAAATACCTGATATTCAATAAGTAAGAAAATTTGAAACTGTGTTTGAGTAAATAACTTTTTGGGTAACTTCATACAAGTCATTAACTATTCCACGGAGCTTAAAATTAAAGATTCAAATGGCAGAGGAGTTTTCGTATCTTTTTGGTCATTCTTATTGACATTGACACTATTCATCTATATTAATCAAAAGCTTTCCATTTTCCCAATAATTAATCTCATTATTCAATTACACCAATATATATTATTTCTTTGACATTCAACTTTCTTAGCATGGATTAGCATTTAATTCTAGACTTTGACTTACTTTGAGGAAGCTAAGGTTGTCATCTTAATAATGCATATATTGCAAATCTGTTTCTAAAATGTTTCTGGACAATTGCCCAAATTACGAATGATACCGATACAACACTGACACGTAGACATCATTGCGGACAATACATGTATAGTGGGAAAATACTCTTTGACGACACTTCATTTAACTTATAATGCTTAATAGAAGTTCAAAATGTTTCTTTTCCAGTTATATGTTGACTTTGTTTATATTTTCCGTTAACGTCTACATTATCTTTTAGTTTATATGTCTTTATTTATTCTATGTTATATTTTTTGTTTTTTTTTTTTGTTTTGTTTAGTTTTTTATTTATTTTTGTTTTTTGGTTTTTTTTTTGTCTTCATTTTAAGCTCTAAGGTGAAATTATAAATGTTCCTCTGGATCAGGCGTCAAACAATAAGAAAACGTTTGACGCACACAGAAAAATGAACCAAATATACATTTATTAACTAAAAATTGAAACATCACGAACTTCTATTAAAAAACTAAAAGCGAAACCAGGTGCTCGCGATATGGTAACACTTTGACAGGATTGACGTTTGAATATGTTGTTGTATATGTGGTTCACAGTTTATAGAAACATAGCTATACACCTAATATTTGTTTAACTATTTATAGCGAATCTTGTATTATATGTTTTCTGTTGCAGTTTTTCGTTTTGTTACACTGAAAAGTTGTTTGTTTATATTTTCAGATCTTTGACTGTAATATCATTCCTCACAGTATTAGATACATACACGACGGATCGCCGCTATTGAATAAAGATCGAATAAAACTAAGAGCCTTCCTACTGACGGAAACAACAACTGTATCACAAACATTTTACCTGGATGTTCGAATCGTTAACTCCTCCCAAAGAGTTATAAGAACACGAGGTCTAAGGCCTGTTGTAGTTCCCGAGTTCAATGCCTTATCGAACGTTATAGATTCCTCGGCGGTATGGTTTGCCAGCAGTAATGACTCGTCGTGTACAGTGTCATTCTCCAAGTTTCGATCACCTTGGCCAATAGCTGGCAATTTGGTAGTACGGAACAGAGAGGGAAACGTAGACACTTTTAGAGGAAGTTGTCGTGAGTTCTTATTCATGCACCTGCATTACAAACACAATGGAGCTCCTTATCCCGACACGGATTATCTCCCTTTAACGATTGAACTGGATAATCAGGACTCGGCAGTATTCGTAGAGAAGTTTTACCTACCGATTCACATAAAAGGTGCAATTGCCAATTCGCCTCCTGGCGCTTCCTTCCTGAGTATGTACATGATGGACGTTGACTTGTTTGTTCTAACGCCTGTCATACCATTAGTGATATCAGCGCAGGATTATGAGACAACAGATTCTCTTCTGGTCTTTAATATAAGCAGACCTCCAGCAGAAGGGGACGGGTATTTTGTAAGTCTTGATGACCATACGATGCCACTGAGCTCATTTATTCAAGATGATCTCGCAAAAAACAGAATAGCATTTCAACCTCCTAGGACTGCGCCATCAGCACAACGCGTGATCGAAGCTGAATTCACTGTCTGCGATAGTCATTTTGCGAATAGTATGCCAATACTACTGCACATTGCCTTGCGATCATCAGCTACAAATGCACCACGAGTATCATATAATAAAGGACTTACACTCCTTGAAGGGCAGTCTCGACCAATAACATCGAACAATCTACAAGTTGTCGACCGTGATAACCTTGACCGTGTGACGTTACACGTCACGGGTGGACTGCAATACGGCCGGTTAGAAATAAATGGAAGACGCGCGGTAGCCTTCTCTATGAACGATATTAACCGCCGATCAGTGATGTATTACCATGATGATAGTGATACAACGAAAGACCAAATTTCCTTCAGAATAAGTGATGGCATCAACACTGGTCTTGCTACGTTTCTGATCCATATAATTCCAAAGGACGACAGTCCTCCATATATCATAACAAACATGGGGATGCAGATGAATGAAGGTTCAACTCACGTGGTAACCAAGGCAATGCTGCTTGCTCATGACACCGACTCGGTCGACAACACTATTGTGTTCATCCTTCTGCACCCACCACAGGCTGGGGAAATAATACGAAAGACAAGACAAGGGGAAACAGGAACACGAATAAACAGATTCCTCCAGCGTGACCTTCTTAGAGGTCAAATATACTACCACCATTTTGGTGAGGACGTGTTTCAAGATTCGTTCCAGTTCAAGCTGCGAGATCAACAGAGTCCACCTAATAAGTCAACAGTGAATACTTTCCACATTACGATTCGTCCTGTCTACGAAAGTCCACCAGTTTTATCGTCTGATTCTAGTAGATTGTTACGCGTCTTGGAGACGGATATCGCTTATATAACACGATCAGAGCTGGAATACTCTGACCAAAACTCAGAGACTGGAGAGGTCTCTTACATCATCACAACTCAACCCTTTTTTGTTTACAATAATGGCATAGAAGACGCAGGAAGACTGATAACAACGCACAACATGTCTGTTATAACTAAGAACGGATCCCTGCCAGCAATTCAGAGTTTTTCACAGTCTGACATTAATTACATGAGAATAGCCTACATGCCGCCAATGAGTGATATTGGACCGGAATCGCGACTTGTCAGATTCATTTACAATGTACAAGACTCTCGTGGTAATAAGATTGTAGGTCAACACTTTGATCTCGATGTTCATCCAGTTAACAACCAACCACCTGTATTTGTCGTTTCGAAACTTTTGGTGGAAGAAGGTGGCACACTTGGAATTTCTTTAAACCAGTTGTCGGCCACAGATATTGATACAAATGCAGAAGATATAGAATTTCATATTGAGGAGCTGCCACATTTTGGAATGATTCAAAAACGTGGACTTGAATTGGAACGTTTAGAATTTTTTAAACTGGACGATATTTCTGGTCAGCAAATGAGGTATGTATTTTACTTGGTTATATCAACAGTTTTGAATTCCGAAATCGGTGGATCAGGTGAAATCAAATTTGGCAATATTTATTTACATAACCGGGAAATTGTTGGCACTTCATTCATCTGCCATTCTATTATTGCACGTCTTTTGCTCGAACTCAAATGATATTAGGTCTTTTACGCAGTCTTGGAGTAAAGATGGACTGTTGCCGCTCACCAAAGGAAAACGATAAATGTGGCGCTCTAACATTTTAACTAGAATACGTATATTGCATACACAAATATATTTCTATTAGCTGAAATATAAAGGCAAGATATGACAAACTGAAGAAGTGTTCCCTGAAAGTGTTCCATAATACAAATTCACAAAATCAAAATAAAATGTAAAACCAAACCAATTCAAACCTAACTACAAAGCTGTCTGAAGTTTCGTGTGCAGAATAAGTGAAAATAATTTGTTTGTTTATTTGGGTTATATGTTCCTTTCAATACAAGGTTAGATCCTATCTAACGAAACGGTGTCTGCTTGTAACAATGTGCACTGATGGTGACTTGATAGTATTGTCTCACTGAAACTGCACATTGCACATTTATGACACATTTACATGAAACTTCATTTTTTTAAAAATTCATTCTGACACAAATTCAACCAGTTCTCCTACCCTGTATGTTGGGTGCATGGCAAGGAGTGAGAAGGTTACTTAATTTTAACGTCTTAGGCTGACAGGGATCAAACATACGACCTACCGCACACGAAACAAACACTTCAAACTTAGCTACAACGACTTCGATCCTTACTGACCATTTGCATAGCGGTAAGCTTGACAAAGGCAGTGCATATCGTTTATTTATATGTGTATGTTCGTAAGATTGTCTATTGAGTTTTATGCTGGTGCTATGTTAACCCATACAATATGCTGGTGTTAATATGCTGGTGTTGAATTGTTTGAACTGGTTATTGTTGTTGTTGGTTGATCCGTCTTTATTCTGTTGATCCCTTTCACAACTCCGCTATTTTTTCCTGTATTAACCACTTCTGGATGAAAAAACTAAGGTATCTGAAGCAGATAAATGTGTGACAATGATAACTCGGATTACCTTAAATATATTGTTCATTAAAAATGACACGTTACATCAGAAAATATGTTGACGCAAAATCACAATTTTACAGTACAATGAAAATTGGTTTAGCAGCATTATATTTAAAACTACAAATCCGACCTAAACATAACCACTCTGATTGGCCGGCCTTTTATATCTGAAAAGTTGATAAACCTGAAACAATTAACTAAGCCTTTTACAAAAAAACAATTGTTAGGTTTACAACGATACACTAATGGAACCTTGTCCATTTTCTGTGCCAGCCTTGTAAATTTAAGTTCTTATTACAAAACAAAACCAGTATATATTTTCTGCAAGATTCTGAATTAGAATTTAACTGACTGTCAGGTTTTGCTTACAAGGATACTTTCTATTTTATATTCGCAGATACATACATGGTGGCGGTGAAGATGTTTTAGATACTTTCACGTTATCATTAACCGACGGTGAAAATAGTGTGTCCAGGACTTTGGGTGTTGAGATAGTCCCTATTGATGACGAAGCTCCAAAGTTGAGAAATAATCTTTCTCCTGGTTTAGTAGTTTTGGAAGGAGGAAACGTAATCGTCTCCCCTCTTGTTCTAGCTGCAACTGATGATGACACAGAAGATACAAATCTTATGTTCCTGGTGATAAAAAAGCCCAAGCATGGCGTCCTTCAGCTCGACCAGGAACCGGCAACAAAGTTTACACAACAAGACGTTGCTGACGAACGCGTCAAGTATATTCATACTGGTGGTGAGATAGGTACTTATCCCCTAAAGGATTCTGTCACGTTGATAGTCTCAGACCAAACATATACGTCATCTACAGGATTGCCTCGGTATGAATTAAACATCACCATCACACCAGTTGATAACGCTTCGCCAACAATTAAAATTGGTTCCGAAGTACATGTAGCCGAAGGCGGCAGTTTTAAAATAGTGCCCGATATATTGACGGCTAAAGATCCTGATACACCACCGGAAGATATTGCGTTCTTTATTGTCCGTCAACCTCAACATGGCTACATCGAAAATGTGAAACCTAATCCGGGTTCTGAAAAATTAAACACGGGAAGACGAATTACATCTTTTAAGTTACAAGACGTCATTGAACAGACTGTGAATTACGTTCAGGCCAATCACCATGGCGTCGAACCAATAAGTGACGAGTTTGTCTTGTATGCTACGGATGGGTCTCTAAGGTCAGCTGAGATGAGATTCACAATAAGAATTGATCCTCAGAATGACGAGCCACCAGAGGTGATGCTTCATGATTTACAAGTAGACGAGGGAGCCAGTGTTATCATTAACCAGAGTATACTAGATGGAGTTGACTTGGATCTACCTCCAGATCCTATCATGTTCTCAATTTCACAACTTCCAGAATATGGACAGATTGTTATAATGTTGGAATCACAGAATGGCGAGGTGGAAGCAGCCGTACACGATTTCTCCGTTGAAGAGCTGCACAGTGGTATGCAGCTCAAATATAAACACGATAATTCGGAACACTTCCGTGATAAATTTGCAGTAACCGTTTCTGATGGTAGATACGAAATCAAGAAAGTATGTAACATCACGATTCACCCTGTAAATGACGAAATGCCGGAAATCTTAAAGAATACAGGTTTACAGATAGAGTATGGAGACAATGGTCTGATATCGAGTATCGTTCTACAATCTATGGACGAGGACAATAGTGAGGACGAAGTGTATTATATTCTTATAACTGTACCAGATCGAGGCTCCCTACAATTCTGTTCGGATCCGTTTAGTCCTACAAGAACCTCCGAGTGTTCAGAAATGACAATGAGTATGAACTTCACACAGCACGATGTCAATATGAATCGAATAAGATACCTTCATACCCGGAGCATGGGTAACGCTGAGACGGACAGCTTTTTGTTTCAGCTGACGGATGGTATAAATGACCGTCAAATTGAAACTTTCGAAATCAGAATTAGAAACTCAATGAAAGCTAATTTAGCTCTGTTAAACAAGGGTATGACAGTTAGAGAGGGAGAAAGATCGGCTATAACGACATCAAAGTTAAGTGCCAGTGACGAAAGCACTCGCGCAGATGAAATTGTATTTGCCATCATTGATCCCCCACAACTAGGTCAGATAGAACTCATAGGTGATCCCATAACTAGCACAAGCAGCTTCACTCAAATGGATTTGGCTGCACATAATGTGGTGTATAACCATTTAACTAAAAGTGATATAGCTCGTGATTCGTTCACATTCACTGTGACCAACGGTTTAAGTCAAGCAAAGAGTGGCGAGTTCATCATACGCATCAATTCTCAAGATCGTGTGTTACCATCGTTACGCATAAATAAACTAATAGAGGTTTTACAGGGAAGTGACATTGTTCTGTCTCCCCGACACTTGCTTGCCGTCGATCCTGATACTGATGATGCTAATGTTACCTATATTCTGGTAAAGTCACCTACACACGGCCGCCTCTATAACGGAGGCATCCTTATCACTCGTTCATTTAGCCAGCTGGATATCAACTCGGGCCATGTCACCTATGAGAGTATGTCATCACACGCGGGCCTTGATAACTTTCTCTTTACACTCAACGATGGAAGACATCAAGAATTCATGCTTAACAACACACTTCAACTCAAACCCATCATATGCAGTATATATGTGAAGCCAATTGCAAACGATGCCCCTAAAGTACTTGTTTCATCTCATCCGGAAACACTGGAAGATTTCGGGAGTAATAAATTCGGCTTTTATATCGATAGCAATAATTTAAGGGCCATAGATTCAGATACTGAAAATCGTGATTTGTTTTTCATCATAACAAAACGCCCAATGTTTGGGCAGATAGAAAACGTTGCAACAAAACGATATGTCAGGCGTAAGTTCTCACAACAAGATTTAGATGACAACAATTTACGATACGTATTGAAACCTAACATCAAGGAAACCAATGACAGTTTTATGTTCAGGATTATGGACAGCAGAGGGAACATTCTTGATAATCAATGGTAAGTGATCGTGTTCTGTAGATAACATCATAGTTAACAAACAACAAATGGCAAGCCATCATTGTCTACAGATAACTTCATAGTTAATACAAAAATCAATGGTAAGCCATCATTTTCTACAGATAACGTCATAGTTAACAAACAACCAATGGTAAGCCACCATTGTCTACAGATAACGTCATAGCTAACAAATAACCAATGGTAAGTCATTATGTTCTGCAGATAACGTCATAGTTAACAAATATCCAATGGGAAGCGATTGGGTTCTACAGATAACGTCACAATTAACAAATCCCAAATAGTAAGCCAATTAAGATGATTAATTGTTAGTCCCAAATTTGAATTTATCAGAAGCATTATACTTATGCTAAGTAAAATATATATCAACTACTAACAATAATTCAATCCGGTTTCTGGTAGCACTGCACTACAAGCACTATACAATTACTATATATAAACAAGTATCAGATCCGTATTTTTGCAAGGCGTCAATGTAACTTCATATTGATCTGTTGATGTTCTGTGTACAGGTTTTCTTTCCAATGGTCCGTTGTTGAGTTTAAAAGAACCAGAATAGTTGTCTGTGAGGATATTGGCACCCTAAGTGTGACTCTACGGAGAAATGGATCGATTGACCAGATGTCACATGTCACTGTTAAAATCATTGAAAATACTGCAAAGCAGGGGGAGGACTTCATAGTCAATACAGCACAGGTCCAATTTAATCCAGGTATATACAAATACAGGTATAATATCTATAAACAATATGTACAAGTAGAAATGGTTTACAAGAAAACATGTCGACTTCAACAGGTGTATTAATAAAACCAAACCAGGATCAAAAAAAGTTAACAAGAAGAAATAAGATCGACAGAAGAAAAGTTATTGAAGAACAGACAATAGCTCCATCATAAAGTCACCACCGGTTTGAACTATCTAAGTGTTACGAGTATTTAAAAATGATGTCAAGCCAACCGAATGGGTGAGAGGACTTCGATCCTGACCCGACGCCAAACTCCAAATCAACCGTCATCATTGGTCTCGAGGGGAAAGTGAATAAAGACAAGATAAGACTTTGATAAATCAAAGATCTGAAGCGAAAAGTGGAGGGGCTTAAAATCTCGATGGTAATGAAGGACAAAAATCATACCCTAACAATACTAGAATTTGTCTTACCAAACCTTTAGATGTATACGTACATGTAATCAATATACACATTTTTCTATTTCCTTGGGTCCCTTGTCTTATCGATTTGGTACCTTGTCCTATCGGAAATATAAAAATACAGATGAACATTTAAAACGTTACGGGAGCAAATAGAGAAAATGTTAAGGGACGTAGCCTTTCAGAGTGGTTAAAATCTACGCAATTTTTACATTATTTCAAATAATGATTGCAATTTAACAGAAATTAAATAAAAGTTGTAAAATTCTTTTTTGCACAGGCAACAGAGAAGCTGTGTGGGAAGCATCAATAACGGCTGATAACATCGAAGAAAGCACTGAAAAGTTTCGAGTGTCACTTGACGATCCTGTCAATACAATGCTGGGTAGGAACACAAGACTGAATGTCCATATCATTAATGCTGTTGACGGTACGTATCAAGGATCGTAACAAATTAACTTACTAACAAAATGTTGACAACAGTATCCAAAACCTTTGACAACATATTCACTAATTAACAAATTAAAATGTCAATAAGAAAACATGTTTCCTGCTTAATTCATAAATATTTTGCTAAGGGTACATTTTTAATGATCAATAAATATGCAGATGACGGTATATGTTGAGTAAAACTTTCAATTGAAAAGGACCAGCAATAAATAAATTTAAATAACACTTCTTTGTGTTGGGGAACACTGAACATCAGGCCTTTGCTTGGCGGGACTCTTGCTGATGGGTAAGTGTTTTCGTTTATCTTGGAATAAAGACGAGGTATATTATAAAATATTGTTTCTATATATTTATCAAGTTATGGACTTTTATCTTTCACCAGGCCTATGTCCTGAATTCTTCGGAATGAGAAGTAGACATACAACGGTTCAAAATAACGGAGAGACCAGACTTCGAAATCCTCCTGTTTACACGGGACTGGTACGTTATAAAGTTCTTTCTCTAGATACATGTGTTTTCATGTTATCTGTTATTAAAACTGCCTGTTTCACATCAAACAGTGATGGATCTAGGATTTCAGTATAAAAAAGATATAAATTTTATTCATCAGTATAACGTAATGTATGTCCCCAGTTAGGCCGAGATTCCTCTGCCCCTCGAACGAATGCCGTTTTCTGATATATTCGTTTTAGCCTATATCAGGAAACGGCATTCGTTCGAGGATAAAACGAATATATCAGAAAACGGCATTCGTTCGAGGTGCAGAGGAAAAAACGAATATATCAGAAAACGATAGTCGTTCGAGGGGCAGAGGAATCTCGGCCTAGTCCCCAGTATAATATAGATATAAATTATTCATAAATATGAGGAAATAAGTCTCATTAGTAAAGCATTATATAAAATAAACTGCTTTAATATTGATATCAACTATTCTTCAGTAACACGTATTGTTTGTTCCGGTATGATATAAATATTAATGATTTTACAGTACAAAGTAATGAATTTTGTTGTTAAATATATGTTCTTTTTTTCTGTTTATTATGAATTTGACAATTTTCTGCAGCACCACGCAATAAATGTTGTAAACAGACCAAGTCCACTGGACAATACATACAACACAGATCCCAGAAGTGCTGACACTGATATTAGAATGACTGACACTTCATCAATTGAAGTAGCCCCATCTCACTCACCAACGACGAACGTTAATGGCGAAACGACCTCTGACCAGCGGCCGGGGGATGACACACCTCAACGCCGCCCCAGAAAGAAAAATTCCGATTCGCGCTCGGAAAATAGGAGACACCAACGCCGCCAAAGAAAGAAGAAAAGGAAACGTAAACGATCTAAACAAAAGAAAAGAAAAACAAAAAGAAAGAAATCAAAACGTAAAATAAAAGGAAAAATACAGGTATTTATGCAGGGAATGAATTAAAAATACAGGTGTATAAGCTGTATGAAGGGAATCAGGGCCGTAGTCGGGGGGATGGGGTGCCAGGAGATCAGTTGCCCCCGAGGATATTTTACAACTTTTCTTTTTCCTATTACAAACTTCCGTAACTATGTTAACATTTAAAGTGAGGCGAGTGGTCTTGGGAACGCCAACAGCGGGTAAAGGGTAGTGCCCTGGTTGAGGATCGGAAGCCGCCCGGAAGATCCTGGCTTTTAGGAAATAAATTATACAATTGTAACCTTCTTTGCCAGATTAGACCCCACAACTAATGCAAAAAACACGGATAGAAAATGACAATGCGCAGTTTTATATCAGATCTCACTGAATGTATAGATGTCAAATGAACACAAAAGACTGCATGAATAAATCAAGTTATTTCAATTACACAAAGGCAGATTTTTAGTGAGGCAATTGGTAGTTACGGTCTTGTTATGGATAGGTTTGTCTGTATTACCAATTTATGAAATAGTTCACGAATCTGTTTATGGGAATAATAAAAACAAAAGCATTCAAAAATGCTTCACTGTGGCTACGTGCATTTGAAAGACATAATAATAAATGGTTGATGGTCTTAACGCGTTAGTGTAAAGATGAAACTTTGTAACACTTGCTTGTTCTGGTTTGGTGAAAACAAAGTTGTACCGTCACAAAGATACATTGATGACAAGTAACACTTTAAAACACAAAAATGCAATTTGAATCATGCCTCCGATAAATATGAAATTTATAAGAGGAAGGAGCCAAAACTCTGTGTGAATTACCCCGTCCCGAACACCAGATCTTGCTCGAAGCTGCTGTTATTAATGCCCGCAAGAGAAGAATTAATTTTGAACAGACAAGACCTCAGTAAATCAAACTTACAGAGCCATTGGGGCAACGGTGACAAAAATTCACGATGGTTATGATGGACAAAAACCATACCCAATAATAATACAAAATTGTCTTG
>JAUMGZ010167928.1:0-15358 GCA_032359645.1 Pododesmus macrochisma
AAACGCAAATTAGCGACTAGAAACGGCGCTTTTTCGCTTTGTCGCGGCGACAAAGCGCCGTTAGTTTATAATAAAACGGTGCTTTTTCGCTCTGTCGCGGCGACAAAGCGCCATTTAATAAAATAAAACGGCGCTTTTTCGCTTTGTCGCGGCGACTAAGCGAAAAAGCGAAAAAGTAAAAGTGGCCCTAATCAGCCACCATACATATCAGATCTGCATATCATATATGCCATTTAATGTCAGCGTGTAGTAGTTGCATCTCGGACCGGGCGTAAGTTGTTGTCTTCCGAAAATATCGTGCACTATATCACTTTACAATTAGAAAGTTCAGGCCTATAACTATTATGCTGATATGTATAGATTCTCCGTGATCCCGTCTTTCTACAAATATACAATAAGTGCATATTGATGTTTATTTGACGCGCCGGCGCTGTTTTTCTATAAGTCCTTCCGCGGAAGTCAATTTCCACAAGACATGGCACCTATATAGCCACAATTGTTATATATATATCACCGTGAAGGAGATTACATTTTTTTATTCAAAACACTATGACCGATCTTTCTCAGTGCTATAGATAGCGAAAATCGAGCAGCTCATTCTAAAATTAGTATTTTTGACTTTTCAAATTTTGGCGGGAAATGGTCACGCGTGGGTCACAACGCACCTTTTATGCACGATATATACAATAGCACTGAATATTAATAGCATATAATTTAGGTTTTTGTTTCTTGAGAAAAAAAAAACATTTTTGAAATTTAAATTCTTGTAACTCAATAACATGTAATTTGGATTTTTGTTTCTTGAGAAATAAAATAGTAAATCGAAAAACCAAGACGATATTCTAGGCCGTTAGTCCATAGACATTATTTTTTTTGAAAATTAAATTCTGGTATAATCGTCGGTAAAGTGGTACTGAATTTCAGTAACATGATATTTATAGTTTGGTTTATTGAGAAATAAAGTGGCATCCGTAGTATTGATATTCTTGTAAATATCGTCGGATTATGAACATAAAACTTTTACAATTCCTTTGACAACAGTATCGGACACGTTTACTTAAATGTAGTTATACGGAGACAGATAACAAAATCTTTAGGGAATTATTCTATTTTCTCTGACATGCCTGTGCACAAGAGACTTGCGTGACAAGTATCATTTCGCTAAAAAAGAAACATTCCCCCATATTAGCTTTGTAAGATAAAATGATGATAATGCTATAGTGATTTGACACAAATAACAGTTCGAATATTGGTTGATTAATGACCTGTGAACAAGGAAATGACAGTTCTGTAAATGATATTTTATCTCTGTAGCCGACACGCTATAAGTAAAACTTCAAAATACCAAAACAACCGTGTTAAGATCATTACCCAACATAAACACGTGCCTAAGCGACATAACAAGATTTCACTTCAAGCATTAATTTTGCAAGAAGAACTGTAAATTTGACCCTTTACGTATGTGACAGACTTTCTTGTCCATTTCTTGCTTATTATAATATTCTATATTTCTGTCTGAAATTTTGAAATAATGTTGGTAATGTAGGTGTCAAAATGCAATATATTTTCGAATACCTTAAATAATTCTATTTTAACTGCGCGCATATCTTAAATTTTGGCGAGACTATTTTATAGTATTGTTGGGGTGTGTCTTCTATCCTCCATTATCATCGTAATCCCCTCTTTCCCTTTTGGCTACAGAGCTTTGATTTATCGATCGAGGTCTTGTCTAACCTAAATTCATTTCCCCCTTCGAGTCCGTTGATGACAGTTGATTTGGAGCTTCGCTTCGGGTCAAGGCCGATGTCCTCTCACCCCTTTAGTTGGTTTGAGGTCATTTTTAAATGCCGTCTTACTTTGCTAGTTCCTTCTAGTGGTGACTTTTTGATGAAGCTATTGTTGTTTTTGTCAATGACTTTTGTTCTGTTGATTCTATGTCTTTCTGTTTTATAAACCCTAATATCTATAGGGAAAAACTAAATCCAAATCACGGTTTCACTCACTCGTCAATGGCATGCAGTACACGACGTATCAAGTAAACTTACAAACAAAATTTGCAAAGACAGATTGGATACCATACTAAATTATCAATTTATGACACATCTTGATATGCAGTAAAAATTTGTAGTTAAAAACATCGCCTGCCTTTTTGACAACTGTACAATCTACTTTTCACAAGAAAACATTTCTCTTCACCTTTTGAAATTGTTTTCATCTTTGATATATTGAACAAAATCACGTACCGAACATTTCTTTTCCTGAAGTCTGTCTCATGAGAAATGGAAATTTGGATAATCTTAACCAGCTTTATCAAACTATCTAGAGTGCGTGTATGATAAACAAGCTAATGCGGTCCACAAAGACATCTTGTCTCGAGTTTTATTGTGACAATCTGAGCTATTCCAAGGCGTTAATGGTGTTAATTGGTCACACACTGTTGATCGTTTTCTTCCAATTCTTATCTTACAAAAGATTGTGTCGTATTTGTCTTTTACTTTTGTGGATTTAATTTTGTTGGGTTACATGACATTTCTACGACACTTTGAATTCTCGTTACCTATACTATAGCATTAAAATAAACGTTATAAGTCAGTTTTGTCATTTAAAATTTGGTTTAATCATCTAATATGACGAAAGAACGTGCATTCTTGAAATCATCCCTACATGATTTCTACTTGAGATAGCATTTTCTATTTTCAGACCGTTTCCCTTGTCTGACTCCATATCGTTGTATCTTAGAAACCGTTCTTGAAAAGTCATAATTATATTACGGTCAATTCATATACGTCATTAAATCTCATACGTTTATTGATGTGTTCCGATGGTTAACACATTTTAATGGGGTAGTCATGCCGAGTTCTACCATCAATACTAATTTTGACAAGTCATCTTATGACGGGGACGTCGATTATTTGATAAAAGACGGAACTATGTAACAGTTTAAGTAATGGACACATTAATTCCTTCTGCTGGCGTGTTGCTTCCAATATTTTCATTTCCGATGAATGACAGATGTACGCATGCGATTCATTTCAAGCTACTTTGTAAGACAAGGCATAGGTGGGGATAGCTAATGAATATGCATGCACATGCCTGGTGTGACAACAATGACTGCAAAAACCACAGTGAAGAAAGTTGAACTACAAGTGATATTTCATACATTTATAAAATTTGCCTGATTATTTTGAGTTATTACTGGTTTGAGATCATACACATAACACTTTTCCATAAATGCATTCGATACTGGAATAGTACATAGTTTGTTTGTTTATTTGGGCTTAACGTTACGCCCAGAATCTTTCACTGATATTGTGACAAAAGACCAAAGGTGAAAAACCAAAAGATAGGACAGAAAGAGAAGCGGTGAAAGGAACGGGAAACGAAAGGAGTAGAGATAGTTCAGAAGGAAGGATAAACCCATGCAACGGCGTTTCCGCCTACTCTTCTATCGAACTTTACATGGTGATCTTTATCGTGGCGGTTAAAATCCCTGTACACGGAACCACAAGCTTAGCGTCCCCTTCAAAGGACGTGCAGATCTTTGCCTGGCCTCTACCCTTCAACCTGTCTGACTTAGGTGATCATACCAGAAACACAAGTTCCCACCAGCATAGCTCTCAAGATCATCACACGCGCAAACCTCCCTACCGCGATAAGGTGTCTAGAACAGGTAAGGGAATAGTACATAAACATTCTGAGTCAAGCTCATGTATCAGTTGATCCACTTCCCCCACTTCCGGTACTCGCCAAATGTAAACAAATGGAAACTTTTAACATATGATCGTTAATCTTGTTTGGCTTGCTGCTCTGCATAGTGTATAACAAAAGTCACGAAACTGATATAACATCTAAGATTAAAACAAATGAAACTTAACCCCTAACGCTCAGTATTAATTCTTGACGAATAGTGGAAAACTAAACAGTATCAGATATGTAAATCATCCAGGACAACACACACTCTTGTACCTAAGCCTCCTTCTTCTATCAAATACATTGGATATAGAATCAAACCCTGGTCACAGGGCTCCAAAATACCAGTATCAGATCTGTTAAAAAGCAGTAACTTGGTAAGACAGAGGTGTAGCATGAGATGATTGCAGTAAATGTTACTCCTTTATAGTGCTCTAGCAAGTTCAAACATT
The DNA here is from genome assembly GCA_032359645.1 of Pododesmus macrochisma. NCBI lineage: Eukaryota > Metazoa > Mollusca > Bivalvia > Pectinida > Anomiidae > Pododesmus > Pododesmus macrochisma. The sequence continues at coordinate 4,143 of JAUMGZ010167928.1, forward strand.
TCACGGCACTGCGTTACTTGTCGCATCAAGTTTATTTGAGTCTTTTATGGTAAATACATCCAATAGTTTTAACAGTTATCAAACTATAATGGGTCTGTGAGTCCAGGCCCACCTGTGTTCACGTCATCTCCAATAAAACCAATTAGAGCAGAATGTAACAACTACTACAAACCTAGAAATACAAAGGTACTAGCAATCAACTTTCAGAGTGTCAAAAACAAAAAAAACAAAAACTTGGCAACTTGAAAGATTCGGCAAATCCAAATATAGTGATAGGAACAGAGACTTGGCTGCGTAATGACATCAGTAGCTCTGAAGTCTCCCCTAAAGGTTACACTGTATACAGAAAAGATAGATGGGATGGCTATATCGGAGTTCTTGTCGCAATTCAAATCAGACTACATTAGTGAGTTTAATTGTAGACACAGACAATCACACTGAGTTAATGTTTGTTACGATATCACTTCATAACAACAAATCGCTCATCGTTGGTAGTATCTATAGACCACCTAGCAGTTACATCAACTACATGGAGAAATACAATCTACAGTTGACAATATGATAAGAAAGAATAGATCATTAGTAGTATGGCTTGGAGGAGACATAAATCTACCAGATATTTGTTGGAAATCACAATCGATCATTGACAAACCAGTGCGAATAAACAGTACTTTCCTCGACTTGGTACAAGACAATCACTTGAAACAGGTTGTCACATTCCCAACAAGAAAACACCACATGTTAGACTTATTTCTAACAAACCGACCTTCACTAGTAAATCGATGCGAACCATTTATTTATTTTTATTTTTCAATTTTTTTCTCTCAAAATATATATAGAGATGTACCGACTTATATGTTAATTTTCTGCAAATGTATATATTCAACTTTTATTCCCACCTGTAGTCAATGTGCTCTTAAAATATGCAACTTAATTTTCTTGTTATTTATTGATTGGATAATTTATCATAAGAATAAAAAGTCTGTTTATTTATCGTGCTTATACCCCCGAATTTGTTTAATATTTTAAAAACTCCACTTCAACCGAAATGGCGCAGTTAAAATTGCACTATATTAACAAGTTGAAGAATTCACTATACAATGCTAAGCACTTGAAGTAATTTCCTAGGAAACGCCAACCGAAATTTCTCCTGACCGACTTATATGAATGAAAATAATAACCAATAACACGCAAAACCGTTGATGTTAAGCCATGTTGTGATATGCGTGAATTGATACAATTTACTGTGACTGTAAGAGAATGTAAGAGAGCAAATGTTAGCAACACGCAATACTGGCGGGAACACTACCACTCTGCTCTTGAACAATAACATGTACATATCTATTGGTTTACAATACACTTCATTAAAATATATTCATCAGTTACCATCCTGTCATATTTTACATCTTGTATAGTACCTTTACCAAGGTAGTTTTGGCAAATGTCTTGAGCACTGTGACCGAACTATAATTATAAAGATACGTTGTTTCACTTTGATTCTATGCCAGTATCATAAAAGCTTATTTACGAGTAGTTTACTTACTTTGGTTTTTCATGTGTTACGATTCAATGCACTTTTATTAATGGAACAGTGTTTATGGCGTCTTCATTCCAATTTATTAAATCAACTAACTTGTTATTTTAATAAAACTGTAATTTAGACAGAAAAAAAATATTACGGACGGAGACATCAGTTACTTGATAAAAGACGGTATGGTGCGAGTAAAGTGCCGAACACATTAGTCCTTCTGTTGGCGTGTTGATTTCAACGTTTGTACGTCCAAAGAATAACATGTACACATATAGTCCCCTTTAAGAAAATCACAAGTACTATGCAGGACCAGATATGAAGTGATAACTAATGCATATTTATTAAAATTTCTTTCTAAGCATTGCATTTGAATTGTATTTACTAATTTCTTATTACATACTTCTAGGTAGTATTTTGTCTCACAATTGACTACCGAAATTTCCCTGACAAACATATAACACTAGGAACAATCACCCAACACATAATGTAAGAGAGTAAATGTTATTCGTTACACAAAACTAGCAGTACCATTATCGCTGTGCTCTTAAACAATAACATGTACATATATATAGGTTTACAATACACTTCATGTAACCTGTCTTCATCAGTCAAAATCAGGCATGCTATCATTTTATACATGTACGTTCACCTGTTACAAGATAGTCTTTGTAGAATGTCTCAAGACCTTTGACCTAACCAAAAAAATAAATATATATCTTTGCTTAACTTCGATTATCTGCTAAGAACAAAAAAATTTAATTTCGAGTATCTAGCTACCTTTGATTTCTCGATTGTTATGATTTAATGCACTTTCATAAATATGGACCATTGTTTGTGGTGTTTCTTCGTTCCAATTGATCAAATAAATTCTTTTTTAACTGGAGTTTCCTTTAGAAAATGCCACAACAGAGACACTGATTGCGGTGTAAAACTTGGTGAACACATTAATTCCTTCTGTTTTCGTGTTGTAACAAACATTTTCATTTCCAAAGAATAGTTAATGTGAGCCACTCCTATTAAAGAAATCAATGAACATTCACAGGACAAGAATGTATACAGTGATTCCTAATAAATGTTCATGAAGGCTGAACATAATTTCAATATCCACTTTTTGTAAAATTATACATGTCTAGAGGTGTTAGACCTAGCAGAGGTAATCACTTTATCCTATTCGACAAATTAAGCTCGTTGACCTGGCGCTTACATCCCACCTTAATGTCTTCATATAATGCTTACATTATTGCAGTTGATAACTGTATAATCGGGATTTTTTTCAAGTATTAAACATAAACTTATTCCAAAGTTACTATCAGTAGTTAATGCAAAAAACTATTTTCAATTAACCATTATATATGTCTTTTGTTGAAAGGTAATTGTACTCCCTAGATTCTCCACATTTGACATTTTGCTAAAGTTATACGCAATGATAAAACAAGCTTATTAAAAACGTAATATACAAAAATGTCACCGACATCAAATCTATATTGCAAACAACCAACTCGAAATGCGGTATAAATGGAAAATAATCATTGCTGTGATGTTCTTTATTCTGCAATTAAAGTAGTAAATTCCCCAGCAAAACCTACCGAGGTTTTCTACTACTGAAACATATATGTGACTAAGAATAATAACCAATAACACGTAATATCATACATGTGTTGGTCTATCGTGTGCCCTCAGATAATTGGTATAATTCACTGTGACTATATGAAAGCAATGTCTGTCCATACATAAAACAAGCGCAACTATTGGTTTACCCTTAAACAATAGCATGTACATATCTATTACAATACACTTCATGTAAAACATCACCATCATGCAGGCTATCATATTATACATATTGCACATGTTCTAGTTCCAATGTCGTTTTGTGCATTTTTTTTAGCCTTATTGATTGTCTATTGTGTCTATGACATATATAGTTTGTTAGTTTAAATGTAATGTAGTGTCAGGACATTTGTTGTTAAATATGTTGTGTAATATTGTGATGTCAAGCAAAAAATAAAATGTTTTAAGCCCTTTGGCAGATCTATAATAATAAAATTCATATCTCTTTTTTTTTACGATATAAGTGACCGTTTCTAATGGTGACATACGTTCCTCTTTTCTCCTGGGGAAAGGCTTACCTTTTTTCCGAAATGACACCGAATCATAACGGCGGGTGACACATGTGTAGCAGGAAAAGCTTACCATATCGCGAGCACCTTGTTTCGATACTAGTATTTGAATAGAAGTTCGTGATGTTACCATTTTTAGTTAATAATTGTATTTTGTTCTGTGTATCCCACGTCTTTTTTATTTGTCCATGTCCATGGACTAACGGCTTTTGAATTTCGTCTTTTTCGTATTTACTACTCTTTGCATCACATTAATGAAATACTAAGAACGCAAAAGTTTCCCCAAAGAAATGTTGCAATTTTTCTTATTTCAGTGACAAAATTCCAAGCAAATATATATTTATGCGGCATAATTTGTTTTAAAACATATATTTCCCCACTCGCTTTCCCCAGGCTATGGTCCTATTAATACGTAATTTCTGATAACGAGAACTGGGTTGTCCAACACACATTTTCAAAGGAATGCGTTTAAATAGTTTCTATAATAAATTTAAAAATTATATAAATTCCAAAAACCATTTCTATAGTGTAGATTGGGTGTGCTTTTGCCATTCATTAACATTGGCATTGTACACGATCCTATGGTTCATTGTTGTATTTTCTTCTCTTAAAACATAACTTCAGTTTTCTCTTAAACGTCCAATGATTAAAGTTGATTCGTAGCTAGACCTGGAATGTGGGACGAGGTAACAGAATATTGATAACTTCCTCGGATAGATGTTATATTTATATTGATATCTTCCTCGGATAGATGTTATATTCATATTGATAACTTCCTCGGATAGAAGTTGTATTTATATTGATAAGTTCCTCGGATAGATGTTGTATTTATATTGATAACTTCCTCGGATAGATGTTGTATTTATATTGATAACTTCCTCGGATAGATGTTATATTGATAACTTCCTCGGAAAGATGTTATAACTTCCTCGGATAGATGTTATATTTATTGGTGACTTGTGACAGTTTGCAATGTTTTATTTAAAATAACGGACACGTTCATCCCTTCTGCTGGCGGTTCACTTCCAAAAAATGGCAATTGAAGGGATGTGGCCCCCAGGGGCGAGGGGCGCTACTAGGGGGCCAAAAGGGGGAACATTGTACAAAGTTCATAAATCTTCTACTAATAAACAAGAAGGCCTAGAGCTTAATGCTCACATTTTCGAATTCTTGTTAAAAGCTGCTGGACCAATTTCATCCAAACTTGGTAAAAAGGCACACCTTGGGGAAGGGAGTTTATATTTGTTGTTCGAATGAAGGGGAGACTACTTTGGGGTTCAAATGGGGATAGTTTGGCTAACATTCAAAAGTCTTCCTCTTATAAACTTGTTTGTTTGTCTGTTTAATTTTGGGCTTAACGTCACTTCCAGAAATTTTTCACCGATATCGTGACAATAGACCAAAGGAGAAAAACCCAACAATAGGAAAGGAAGAGAGGCGGAGACAGGAACGGGAAAACATAGCATAAGAGATGGTTCAGAAAGAAGGCTCTTATAAACAAGATGGTAAAGAGCTTAATTCTATGGTATGTAGTATCTTTAAGGAAAAGAGCCAAGTTTGTTCAAAGCATGACCTTTTGGGTCCAAAATAAGTAATGGGTTTTTAAGTCATAGTTCAACACTATATATTGGTAGCAAATATGTTAACTTTTCACATTTTCGACATCTTGTCCAAAAACTACAAGACTAATTTCATCCAAACGTTGTAGAAAGCATCGTTAGGGGAAGGGGTTTACATTTTTTTCAAACGAGAGGGCACAACTGTTTGGGCCCAAATGGGAAAAATATGACCAAATGTCAAAAACCTTCTTATAAAAAAGAAGACCTAGTGTTTCATGCTTTAGAATGTAGTAACTTTCTAGTATGTAGTACCATTGGGTTTGTTGAAGTCATGACCCTGGGGTCAAAAGTATTCAAATACTAAAAAAGGACGTTAAGCCTCAATTTTTCTTAACCTAAAAGAAATGGTGACACTGGCGCATTACCTTAATAAAACAAAAAATGCAATCTGAAACATGCCTCCAAGAGTATTATATTTTTAACTTGTTGGCACAGATTGTAGCGTGAGTGAATACTTTTTGTAGAAAGAAACCGGAGTACGGCAGAAACTTGCGTGTTCAGGTTAGTGATCTGTACCATCCTAGTTACAACATCGAATATCAAAAATCAAATCCCGTGCGCATCAATGAAAAGAGAGCATTTTAACTGAATCGATACATGAACACCTGCAAACAGGTATCACCAAATTTTGAGTAAATAAAACAACTTTCAAATAATTGCTGTGGGATCGTATTGGGAACTTATTTCTTACTTTTACGTAGTAATTTTCTAAGCAAAAGCGTACCAAACTGTCTCCTGTCAGTGAAAATAATGATCAATATCACGCATTAACGTGTGTTGGTCTAATGTTTAAGTCATGCTATGACCATTGCCAACAAGTAAATTGAGCCCGACTACTGTGAATGTAAGAGCAAACTTAAATGTATGTCGATACACAGAACTAACGGTACCAATATCACTCTGTTCTTAAACAATAACATGTACACACACACACATATATATATATATATATATATATATATATATATAGGGTTACAATATACTTCAAGTAAAACATCTTCATCGGTTACCATTATGCGTGCCATTAAAGTATACTTCTTGTACATCTACCTGTTCCGAGGTCGTTTAAGACTGATCTATTATAATAATCATATATTTTGAATCACTTTGATGATATGCTAAAAACGCAAAATTTAAATCTAAAGTATCAAGCTACTTGTGATGTCTCGTGTCATGATTCAATGCACTTTTATAAATAGACAATTATTTATGGAGTGTCATCGTTCCAATTAATTAAATTTATTAAGTTCTTTTTGAACAGCAGTTTCCTTTAGAACAATATATGACGGATATGTCGGTTTTTCCGGATAAACGACAGACAAATGTGAGATTTAAAGTAATGAACCGATTACTTCCTCTGTCGGCATGTTGATTCCAAATGTGAGCATATGATTCCTTTTCAAGAAATCAAAGACAATTGATGGTATTAGGAAGTATGTAGAAATAAATAATGGTTATTCATGAATACAGAACGTCAATTGAGCGTCCGCATTTACAATTATATACGAATAAAGTTGTTAGACCTGGCAGACATGATCACGCGTAACGTACGAAGTGAATACAGATCAATGTCCTGCCCCTTATATTCAACCTTTGTATACTCATAAAAAGGTTGCCAACAAGTAAATTGTTTCCGGTTACTGTGAATGTAAGAGCAAATTTAAATATAAGTCGATACACAGAACTAGTGGTACCAATATCACTCTGTTCTTAAACAATAACATGTACATAAATGTATAGGGTTACCATATTCTTCAAGTAAAACATCTTCATCAGTTACCATCATGCGTGCCATCATAATATACTTCCTGTACATCTATCTGTTCCGAGGTCGCTTATAAATTATTGTTAACAATAAATGTGGATAATCAGGAAAATCTTTTCGAGAACAAGACAGACAACTTAACCAATTCTGTTACGTATAGTTAAATCATAGAATTCTTTTAATTTCAATTAACAGTAGTATCCGAAAAAAAATGTCATCTGCAGTGTGAAATTTTAATTATACTAACAGGTTTTTGCTTGTTTTATAGCTTACTGAAATTGTTTATATTCAATGTGATTAAACAAGATAACAACAATTCAACTGTTACTTCAATTTGATCTTTAGCTGCACTAAATGACGACAGCAAGTTGAACAAATATAAACTACTTTGTAATATTTGGCTTAGAGATCTATTAACTAATTTTTAATAACTATATGTCCAAAGTAGTAATTTTTCTAACAAAAATCAACCGAGATTTCTTGTGATCGTTATATGTCAATGCCAATGTAAATCAATAACACACAAGATAATATATTTGTTTGCCTTATGTTTAAGGAGAAAATAAGCTTTAAGCAATAACTTTCAATGAGTGTAAGAGAGCAGTAAGAGCTAGGGTCAGTCCACACACAAAGCTAGCACCACTTTTGTTCTGCCTTTTAAACAATAATTAGAAAATTTTCCACGGGTGTACAAAATAATTCATGAAAAATATCTTCCAACGTTAGTATCATGCATGCTATAAAATTAACGTTTAAACGTGCACCTGTTCCAATGTAGTTTTGTCTTATGTCTGAAGCACTGTGACCGAACCATATATTTATAAACACTTTATTTTGTTTCACTTTGATTTTTTGCCAGGATCTGGAAAAGCTTAGTTTTTAACTTCCTTTGGTTTTTCATATGTCATTAATCAATGCACTTTAATTAATAGACCAATGTGTGTGTCTTCATTAGATGTGTTTGCACTCCCTAAAAATGTACTTTACTAGTGAGTAGAAGAATACTTTAGAAATACCCATGACGCAGACAAGATAAAAACGGAACAATATGAGATATAAATAATGGACTCATTAATTCCTTCTGTCGGCTTGTGGATTTCTACTATTTTTATTTCCGAAAAATGGCAAATGTGAGCATTAAAAATCATAAATTCTTTTTCTCTTGACTTTCTAGTGAATACGGTTGATTTGAAGCTAGACCTGGATTTGGGATGAGGGTGTCTCACACAGATTATTTGTGCTATCTCCTTATATATATTACGATTTTGGTGGCATTTTCCAGTTTGCAGATTTTATATACATTCCTTTTAAGAAAATCAAAGCTGATATAACTAGAAGGATTTGGATAACTAATGAATATTCATGATAACTAAACGTCACCTCATTGTCATCGTTGCAATTAACCAAGTTGATGTTCTTGTTATTCATTGTATTTAGTGACTAGAGACCATTCTCGTGCTTCTCATATTCAACCATATAATGCGTATTTTATTGTTGTGCATGACTGTACACCTTTATATTCGGCGATATTCAACAATGGTGTTAGAAGCAACTTTATAAAATGTTACTGTTAAAAGTAAACAAAAACAACAAGCAGAAAAGGTGATGTGAAATGCATGCGATCTTTGTAAAAGTTCGTTTTAATCCCTAATTTTCTCACATTTGACATTATATTTAAATCGTTAATACTCAATGATTAAACAAACCTTTCATAAATTTAACTGTTCCTGAAATCAGATCAAGTCTTGTTTGCGTACATGTTCCTTGGTAGTTTGTATTTAATGTCTTAAGCACTATAAACCAATTCTAGTTGGCTTGGACGTGTATTGAATAATTTCCAATTGCTTTACTTAAAGCAGATTTTTTCCTTGCAAAAGCTTACCGAGATTTCTTCTGACAAACATATAACACTAAAAATCATCACCAATATCACGCAAGGTTGCATGAGTTGGTCAATTGTGTGCTCTGGGTGAATTTCTATAATGTACTGTGAAAGTAAGAGAGCAAACATCAGTCATTATACAAACAAAAAACCAATATCGGTCTAGAGCTACCCTTAAAAAATAACATGTACATATCTATGGGTTTACAATACAAAAATGCAACCTGAATCATGCCTCCGATAAATATGATATTTATAAGAGGAAGGAACCAAATCTCTGTGTGAATTACCCCGTCATTCATTTCATGTAAAAAACAAGAAGAAATAGGATCAACACCTTCATCACTTAACATCTTCATCTTCATCACTTAACATCATGAATGCTATCTTATTACTTATCTTGTACGTGTTACTATTTGAAGGTCGTTCTGTACAGTGTTTTAAGTCCTTTGACCTGATCATTTTCATAAACATATTGTTTTGTTTAACTTTGAATATTTGCCAAGAACGGAAAACAAGTAATCAACTACCTTTGACTTCACATGTGTTATGATTTAATGAGTTTACATTGGTGGATCGTTGTTTATTATGTCTTTTTTAAAAGGCGGTTTATTTTAGAAATACTTATGACGGAGACGTCCATTACTGGATAAAAGACAGAACAATGTGAGGCTTTAAGTACTGGACACATTATTCCTTCTGTCGGTGTGTTGATTCCAACACTCGCGTTTCCGCAGAATGACAGATGTACTAATTCGATTCCTTTTAAGCAAAATTAAAGTAACTTTGTATGACTAGATATATTGTAATAACTAATGAATATTCATGAATGGTAAACATCACCGCAGCATCAACCTTGGTAATTACACACGTTTATAGATATTAGATCTAGCAGAGGTGACCACTGTATCGTGGTCACTGTGCTGCTGCTTAATTATATTCGAACTTTGTGCATTCATATAATATTCACTTCTGATATAATTAAAGATATTGTCATCCCGTCATATTGAGTTTCTTAACCTTTCTTATCAGCCAATATTGGGTGTAATATTTCGTCACTTTATTCCAGGTCCATAGCATACCCCCAGTCATTGATTTAGTTTCACACTTGCATGAAAAGTTTTGTGTGATTGACTGATTTTCATTTCGGCTTCCCCTTTTCTTAATTGCAATTAGTCAGTCATTCATCTGTGTATTTTCGATTAAACAATAAATATTATGTTTATTATTACAAAATTTTACGCAATCTCTGCTAGTTTGTACATTGTTTTTCGATACTGCTGTGTTCACCTTGATCTTTGACAAAGCTTTTTTCCTATTTCTGGTGGTATGTGGTTTTTTGTCCGTTCGTGGTAAAACCTTGGATACTGGATGAGAATCTCTAGATATCACACAAATAATTTGTTGTTTCCTCTTATAGATCTTTATTGATAGGCGCTATGCTCTAGTTTGCAATGTAGTTTATTATATTTCCTGTCGAGTTTGTCATTTACGTCATAATTTTAAGAGTGCATTCCCCTATTCGACCTTCCTATCTTTAGTTTAATATTTAAATTCATTCCTCTTGAACGTTTGATGAGGATGGTTCATTTAAGCAATGAATGTTTACACAAATGTAAGTAGGGTCCTATAATACACATTGATGTTGCTGACGAACTGAAAGAAGCCCGTCTTGGCAAGTGGCAATTGGAAACACAAAAATTGAACATAGTCAAACAATACTCTACAGCGAATACAATACCTTGTTTATGATATATTCGTAGAGTCAAAACATAGTTAAGTATATGAAATGTGACATTGATGAACATTCGGTATGCTTGCAAAGGTATAAAACAATACAAATACCAACTTTAACTGCAAAGTATCTATGAAAAAAGCACGGACCGTTGAAGTTCAAGCACTCATGCAGTTACGTGTTAGGAGAAAGCAAAAAGGAGGATTTAGTTTTTACTATTATGTCAGTGCAAGATAAGAAACAAAAAGAAATAGGATCAACAGAACAAAAGTTATTAACAAACCAACAATAGCTGCATCAATAGGTCAACACCAGAATGAACTAGCAAAGTGAGACGTTAGCATGTATCGAGCATTCGACTGGAGACCTAGAAGATTTGTCAAATGTTACTGTAAATAGTAAAAAAAAAACTGTTTTCTTTTAACTAGCTTCAGAAAAGGTTATGTTTTCTGCAAAAGTGCATTGAGAAAAATTATTGGTACTTCCAAGATGTATCTTATTGATGTTATATTGATTTTTTTTATTTTCAGTGATAAAACAAGTCTATATACAATGTTAAGTAGTAAA
>JAUMGZ010167939.1:0-15357 GCA_032359645.1 Pododesmus macrochisma
GCTTTACACACAAGATGTTAAGAGTAATACCTACCAAATGCTTTACACACAAGATGTTAAGAATAATACCAACCAAACGCTTTACACACAAGATGTTAAGAGTAATACCTACCAAATGCTTTATACACAAGATGTTAAGAATAATAACAACCAAATGCTTTACACACAAGATGTTAAGAGTAATACCTACCAAATGCTTTACACACAAGATGTTAAGAATAATACCAACCAAATGCTTTACACACAAGATGTTAAGAATAATACCAACCAAATGCTTTATACACAAGATGTTAAGAATAATAACAACCAAATGCTTTACACACAAGATGTTTATCAACATTCAAACTCACTCACGCACAAACGCATCACGCACATCGCACTCGAGAATAACATTGATCAGTAAACGCTAACCTCGCATGAAAGTACAATAAATTTGCATATTGCGATTTGATACTTTTTATTTACAAATCATTTTAATCATTAAAAGAAATCAAAGGCAACCGAGAATGAATCATTTTTTTAGGGGGGATTGGGGGTTGAGGGGGCACTTTGTTGTATTGAAACCCATCATAGTTCGATAGCCTAGTAATGAACATAAATGTGTGTGAACTTTTGTAGATGGAACCTAATATTCATTTTCGTATGTCACCAAAGAAGGGATGTACAACATTTAATTATTTATTAATGATATATACCTATAGTCTGATTCATTGTGTAGTTTGACTCCCTTTCTCAGTCCTAATCTTCTCATTACATCATTACGCATGCATACTATAGCATGATCAATATAGTGGAAACGTCGCACGGGGAATCTCCTTGTTGGAAGGCTAGACTCCGTTTTGCTCCAGGAATCATGTGTAGGTCTTTAACACTGAAGAATTAAACGGATTAAATCATTAGAAAGTTCCAGCGATCTAATGAATATTAAATACCACTCCTTGCTGTGGGAATCACGAGGTGGAACGAACCTTCCTTTGTAATTGTCCCCAACATTTATTAAAGATCTGTAAAGAAATCGCCTGACAGAAAATGGTGCTAATTAACAATATTTTATTAATAGAATTTTTGAAAATTATAGACACAAGCACCAGGGGTTCCTCTTGTGTTGATTTCAAAACTCTTCTTGTTGACTTTCAATATTTTCTAAATGGTGTATTTGCTCTATTTAATTTGATTTTCTTAAACCCCACGTCTGTATCTTATTAAATAACAACGTCCACAATAGACACATACACAGACAGGAGAGTGGGTTTAATTCACAGTCAATGGCATGACACTTGATGGTGACTTCTCCTCTTGTTACCAGAAAGGCTATATTTTGATAAAAGTAAAAAGCCCAACAATATTTCGCAATAGCCGAGTTAAAAAGTGCACAATGTGAATTAATAGCATCGAGGAAAATAGCAGTAATATACATTTGACGACGTGTCAGGGATCAAATTAGTACTACATATGTACAATTAATCAAAATAAAAATGAAAATATACAGTAATATGCATAATGGAAACTAGATGTGACAACATTTGAAGAAAGAAACCTAGAGTGAAGCAAGAAAGTTTTTTATTTATTGGAGTTTAACGTTCCATCAACTAATGTCTAGGCTATATCGAGACAGTGTCTGCTTGTGACAGTGCGCACTTATGGCGACTTTGTAGCGTAGTCTCATTGAAATATCACGCCGCAGACACATTATACTTCACTCGGTCACATTATCCTGACACCGAGCCAACCAGTCCTCCTCCTACCCAGTAATGCTGAACACTTAGCAGGGAGCGAGAGGATTACCTAATTTTAACGTCTTAGGTTTGACGCGGCTTGGAATCGAACCCGTGACAACCGGACCAAGAGGCGAATGCTCTACCCCTGAGCGAACGCGCCGGTGCATTTTAGCAAGAAAGAAAACAAGAACATACGAAGGGGGCCGCGGTGGCCTAGTGGTTAAAGTCGCCGACTTGTAATCATAAGAGCCTTTCAGCTCCTAGTTCGATCCCCGTCTGGGGCGTGCTAGTGTGAGAAAGTTGCCAGTGACTTGCCGTAGGTCGGTGGTTTACTCCGGGTACTCCGGTTTCCTCCACCAGTAAAACTGGCACGTCCGTAAATGACATTAGCTGTTGATCGGACAATAAGCCCTTAATACAAACAAACAAACAAACAGAACATACGAAGAGAATACACGGTGTGTGTCTATAAGAGAACAACTACTGTTAAAAACCTAGTGTGGCAATATATGTTTTTTTCTATCGACTGGTTTTAGTTTTACGTGAATAAATATACAATTAACATCACTGGGACTGAAAACTGCAGGAAATATATATTTAAAAACTTGATCAAATCGTATGTGCGCAAAAAGTTGACCCTTATAAAGGTAAATGACACATGGTCAAATCTTAATGTGTTAAAATGCCAAAAACTTTGATCACTACCGACCATTAAACTCTTAATGTGTTATTTTTTCTTAAACAAGTGACTAAATCTACCTGACTACCTGGTTACTCTCCTTTTGTTCGGTGATTTCAGAGCCCGGTAGATAGATTTATGCATAATAAAGAACAATGGATTTCATGCATGTTAAAAGTTCTATTGCGCTTCACTATATAAACTGCACCTACAAGATTAGTTTGTGGTCAACTAACAATGACACATAGTAAGAGTTTACTTACTAGTTCAAAAAAGTAAGTAAAGGGATCTCTGAAGAAAATGTGTTTGGCTGAGAACTTGAGATTATTTATCATTAAAAGTTAAAAGTACTTGCCACGAGTGAAACCTTTGCATCAACGTAAGCAGCATCTGCTAACCTTTGAACTAGACAAGCATAATAAGTAAATGCTGACATCTGATTTTCCGATCTTTAGAAATTTAAAACTGTGATGTACCGTTTTTTTTTGTATTGTTGCTTTGAATTTGGAATAGAATCAAAGCCACATGCGGAAAAAGAGAAAAGCACTGAACGATGAACTAGCATTTGCCCATGAACATATACAGTGGATCAACTACCACTACACTTGACGTTTTTACGTTACTTTATCCGTAGGAATAAAGTAATAGAAAATGTTAAATAATTATCACGCTGTGGCGGACAAATGACATGTTTAACTGTTCACGGAGACCTTCATACAGCAAAGGACTTATAATGAAGGATCATCCGTTGCTTCCAGAATCATGCCCATTCCATTGTCTCGGGACCATTTGAGCATAAACAAATTACTGAATAAGATTATTTGTCGACTTTATTCTTTATTGCTTAATTGTTTTTTTATTACTGAAGGGTTTAACGTCACTTTCAGGGCATTGCACCGATATCCTGACAAGTGACAAAAGGAGAGGTGCCAAACAATAGGACAGGAAGAGAAGAGGCGACAGGAACGGGAATCAAACCAACAGGGATAGTACAGAAAGGTGATCCAAAGCAACGGCGATTGCGTCTATTCTTATATCAAATTTAATGCGGGGATATTTATCGTGCCAGGAGTTAAAAATTCCTGTATACGGGACCACCAAAATAGCGTTCTCTCCGAAGGAAGTGTTGATCTTTGTCTGGACTCTACCTTTCAACCTGTCTGACTTGGGTGAACCTACCAGGCCAGCATAGTTTTTCAGGACATCAATGTAATCAAACCTCCCTATCGCGATAAGATGTCAAGCACAGGGAAGCGACTATATTTTTTATGTTTTGTTGTTGTTGAAGTTATGAGCATTTTATGCAAGCGATTGAACAAATATTTGTGTCAATAAGTTCTGTTTTCAGTATACCTTGAAACGAGGGTGCCGTTGGGCTAGGAAAAGTCTAGTTATCATCCTAACTTCAATAGACATGGACATGTCCGATTGATAAACAGACTCTCCTAGACCCAACGACACATGCACCCGTTTTATGCTTAATCAGAAAATCCCTCTCAACGTGAATATGTCCCTTTCTTAACAAGCCCAACATGAATGACAATAATAAATACATGAAATAATAAATTAAGTCATTAAACCTACTTCAGTGTAAGGTATATACGCGTTATAAGTATACTTGTATATTCTCTATAGAATAAAGTAGATCGAAATAGAAATAATTAAACATTGCAACAAACGTACTCTTTGTTTTCTTGTACATGTACATATGTAGAAGATTAACCACGACCATTGTCCTTTCTACCGCCCTCATTATCGGTATTGAACGACAGCTAAGAAACTATCCCACACACATCATACTCTTTTATTTTGTGTGTTTGGTGCTCTTACACGCGCACGCACGCACGCGCGCACACTTTATCACACTTTCAAAAACAAGTTTTCCCTTGCAATAATATTTGCACGAAAACTATAAAAAAAACTTTTCATAAAGCTGTTTTCTTATACTAAATTAATAGTGTACACTGTCGAATTAAAAAAAGGCTATCAAATCACGTTTTGTGAATTTTTGCATTTTAAAGAATTATCAAATGAGAAATATTTGTATTTTTTCTAGTATGTAGAAAGCTTTCCTCGGTTCTGAAAGCATTTCTAAGTTTTCTTCAATAAGAAAGGTCTTTAACAAGATACCACGTCCGGTGACGTGTGTATAACAGGACACGATTGTTGTCTGTGGACTTCCAGTTCACATACAAACCTGCATTTTTCTTTTCTTACGCATTTATGCATTTCGCAAATATTAAAAAAAAAAAATAAAATAAAAAAAAAAAACAAGTTAAGATACATATAGGCAGAGCTCCCTTCACTTTAAGACCGTTACCTCACTGTTAAAAATTCAATTTACACAGAGCCTGGGACCAATGATGTCAATATTGACCACTTTTGTTTCATTTCAATAATAGTACATATCAATTAGCTATATGATTATTGTAACGCAGGAGGTAACACCATTATTCGTGACATCATATCACCTACACTTGTTCTTTCGTGCTAACGGATGTCCTTGAATTGAAATCATGTTTTGTGTTTGTGGTATTTTTTAAATGAAGAGGTCTGATATCAAATAGTTTTTCTGTAAAATTTTAGAGGAAATGGGTTGAATGTTTTTGTACAGAATATTACTCATTTTTTCAGCGTTTTAAAAATGGTGAAAACATTCTGAGTATGACGGAAATGCCCGAGTGGTTTTTCTGATTGAGGAGTGCCGAACAACATCTTGTTTTTCCCAATTTTGATGTTGTAAAAATGTTTTTTCTAGATTTTAAGATCATTTTATAACTAAATTACATAAACTATATCCAAAAAGTTTATAAGACGTCTCAAAAACTTTCGTTGCTATCTTATAAACTTCGACAGGAGATATATTGTATTCTTTATATGATATTTTTATTTCACGGATATTCATGTGAAGATGTAGGAGATACCATGAAGTACTAACATAACGACGACTCTACACGAGCATGTGATTATCTGTATCACCGCTAATTACGACATTGCACTTAATGAATTTCCGAGACCTATAGGGACATGATGTCGAAATGCATGTTGGAAATCCATGGTCTACTTATTGAAAGGTTTCAATAACAAATTTTCGTGCCGTTAAGGACAAAGATTACACCTACAACTTACGCTGATGGCATGTTTCTAGAGTTGATACGACTTACGATTTCAACGGCTGCTATTGTCAAGGTGTGGGCTAAGCACCCATGGTTAATTCTAATATAAATGCCATCAATTAGAACTCAGGAGGCGGTCGTATAAACTCATTCTTTAGACTACATGTAGTAAAGGTGATGATTAATTATTATTGATTTCCCTGTACTTAAATAGTATACATGATGAAAACACCAATTATAAGTTGATTAGGATTTCCGGACAAGGAACGGTTGAGCGGGTAAATGACAAGCCATTTCGAAATGTTCACATTGTTTTGGTAATCTTCGCGTTCATTGATTGGCCCTAAGCTCCCATTGTGCCACAACAGTTGAAATTGTTAATATAGACCTTCCATGATTCATACTCTAATTACGTTGTCCTTAATGATATTCAGGAAAGATATGGGTTTCCTTCCGTTGACCTTGAGTGGTAAGAGCGTTTGTTTCACGTGCAGGAGGTGCGGGTTTCAAACCCGAGACTTTAAAATAAGATATTCTTTTCACTCCCTGCCAAGCGCCCAGCCTTTCTACGGAGAAAGACTGGTTGACTTAGTGTCAAGTTAGTGTGACCAAGTGAAGTATCATGTCAATGTATCTGCGGTGTGATATTTCAATGAGACAGCACTATAAAGTCGTCATCAGAGCACTATCACAAGCAGATATTGTCTCGGTATGCTTAAATATGAGTTGAAAAGATTATTAAACAAAAATCAGCCTTCTATTGACTGGTAATAACGAAAAGTATACAAAGAGTCTAAACATTCAAACACAGGGAATATATGTCAAAATGTGCGTATATTCAAATAATGTTACAGAATTTAAATTTCAGATCATTCAATATATTAGATTTTTGATTTAATCGTCAAAAGCAACTCCCATTTTAGAATATTTTCAATTTGAGTCAAATGAACGCCCTAACGGTTGTTGTACTGCTATTCTAGCTGGTCTTTGTGGATATTGTTTATTTTTGTGAGTATGTATCACACCAGAGTAACGTTGGTTTAATAAGAATAATAAATATGTTTTAAAGTAAAAAACAACCAAGGCACTCGATAAAAAGGAGATTCCACCACACACCATATTTTAATTTGCAGAGGCCAGTTAATTCCAACTGGTCAAAAATTTGGCTAAGGTTTGACGACATAAATATACGACCTACAGGTCACAACAAGAGTTTGACTTTGAGAGCTTAATCCAGAATTCAAAAGATGGCTGCTGTTTGGTTTTTTATATGGGTTTAGCGTCCCTTTAACTCATTGATATGTCATATTGAAACGGTGTCTGCTTTCGACAGTGCGCACTTATGGCGACTTTATAGTGCTGTCTCCCTGAAATTTCCCGCCACAGACATATTGACATGCTACTTCAGTCGGTCACATTATCTTGACACCGAGCCAACCAGTCCTCCTCCTACCCAGTAATACTGGGCGTTTAGCAGGGAGCGAGAATATTGTGAAATACATATGTTTGCATGATGCAGACTCATTCTGATGATAAATTTTATCGCATTATTTATATTTAAAATACCTGATGTGTATGACATGTTTCAATGCATGTATCTATTGAAATTATGTAACTCGGTGTAGATAATTTGCTATAATGTAGTCGAATTAAAATCTCACGAATTTCTCAAACGCGTGTTATTAAATCATGATTCAAATACCCGTTGTATATTGGTTTAGTTTATAAAAGAAGTAATTGCACTGATCTGCAGTCGATATACTTTTTACCTTTGAACGTTTTGTATATGTACCATGACAGACATCAAAGAAATTGACCAGTTTAGATATACCATAAACCGACGGTGGGAAGGAACGAACACGTATATATGACATGCGATTTGTTTGTACTACATCAGTGTTTATAGGGTATATACTTGAGAGATCAGCAAAGATTTGATTTCGGTTTATAGATGGCAACACTGGGGTATAAATAAAATTTGCATTTCTTTTAGGATTATATATTGAAGTTTTCGGTTGAACGCCTCTCGCAAAATAGACAAACATATCTTCCATTCATACCATTATAAACATTTATGTGTATGTTGACACCAACGCATAAATGACTGCCTATGTTCGTATAATCAAAGACGCACTATAGATGCATTGATTTCTCAACTTGAAGTTAAACCTTTGACAAATCTTTAAAAAATTACAGAATTAACATAAGACGGTTATACAAATTCTCCACAAATTTCTAATAAAAAATCGATTTAATTTTCGCTTTCATCAAATCCATTCTTCGCAATATGTGAGCCATGCGTTTATGAAAGGTTGGCTCTAATTGGCTAAAGACTTTTTCTAAGACTGTTTGTCATTGGTTAATGAGATATTACTTTGACAGAGGGTGCTTAGATGGATTAGAGCTTCAGGAATAGCATCAACATCAAACGGCCGCTTGCCCTATATTTATAAAGACCATATAAGTGTCAGAAATGACCTTTGAGAAACGTCTTTCGTGTATAAATAGGAAACTTTTATATATGAAAGGATAAACTTAAGGTTACATCTATGGACATTGACCCAGTGATACAGGTATGTACTTTAGCATTCTGGTTTCAGTTTGATTGAATTTGCCGTTTTTGTAACTGTTTCCCTTACAATTATGACGAATGAAGTAAATGTGGACGACATGAACAAGCGACTGACCAATTTCTATACCAGCAAACTTAATTCTTCAGGTACGTGTTTTGTTAAGTGGATTTCTTTATTTCTAATTCTAACGTATCAAAACATGTTCGCATGTTGCGATTTATTGTTTATTATTCATGTTTTGTATTTCAGTGAATATTTTTAGAGGATCTCAACGACATTAAATATATACTTGTGCAGATCAAACAAGATAATTTATTCGAATCAATACTTTTTCTTCTCAAAAAATGAATGTTCATGAAATGCATTAATCTTATGCAAAATGACACGATATGTTTTTGTGTTTTGTGGTTTTGTGGTTTTTGTGTACATTTAAAGAGAACTTATGTTTTTGTGTTTTTGTTTTTTTATGTACATTTAAAGAGAACTTATGGTGTTGGGCTTTTGTGTACATTTAAAGAGAACTTGTGTTTTGTTATTTGTGTTCATTTAAAGAGAACTTATGTTTTAGTGTTTTGTGTTTTTGCGTACATTTAAAGAGAACTTATGTTTTAGTGTTTTTGTGTTTCTGGGTACATTTACAGAGAACGTATGGTGTTGGGCTTTTGTGTACATTTAAAGAGAACTTGTGTTTTGTGATTTTGTGTTCATTTAAAGAGAACTTATGTTTTAATGTTTTGTGTTTTTGTGTACACTTAAAGAGAACTTATATTTTAGTGTTTTTGTGTTTCTGGGTACATTTAAAGAGAACTTATGGTTGTGAGTTTTATTAATAAAGAAGAGTAGTAATTAATACAGTAAATGTTCGGGTCATACCCCTTAAACTGATTCTGAACTTTGATTGTAACAATGAATCACAGTTAAAGGTTGACATGTATCCATAAATTATCTCTAATGGGACAGGTACAATAGAACACTGAAATGTATTCCCTATTTAAAAGGTTAAAACAAAAATAGAATTGGATCAAAATTGCTTAATGTTGCAATGTTCCAAAACAATACACCTGATCTTGAGGTAAACAAATCCTGGTAGAAGACAAGGGTAAGATTAAATGGTAGCACGCATTGTGATGACACCAGCCAGATAGAACGAACGCAAGACACACCAAGGTTATCAAGATAGCGCGCTGTTGATATAAAGCCTATCATTATGACAGATCGTGTAAGAAACACAGAGCTAATTTACACGGGTAATATTGAAGTTGATGGACATAACCGATTCACAAGGCCGACCAATAGGGTTTAAAATATATGACTTGGACGATGTGGTTTTCTAATTACCATAGCTCTCAGGTAAGACTTTTTCCCTTCACGTGTTCGACATGTAGAGTCAAAACCGTTTATTTGATGGGCCCGATTTACCTGCATTAATGGAACACTGATCTGTTCTTTAACTAGTTGTGGAATATAACCAAATTCCTACAATGTAGTTAAAATAAGTCTATTTCAGATATTGTATTAAAATACATAACTGGAATACTGTATAGTATATAATGCCTATGTATTTTTATATTCTCTCGAATTTCAGACTACCCTTATTGTTGAGGGTTCAATGTATTACTATTTGAAATCTTAGTTTAAAATGTATTGTTAGCATTCTCAAATTTAAGAAACAGTTCGAAAATGTTCTCACATCAATGCGCAGGTAAAGATACTGCAAACACGCATAACTTATATGAAAACACCCAACCCAATACATGTATATGTATTGCAAAATAATTGCACCGATTACGACACGCTTTTATGTTAAGAAAATATAATTAACTTTTCTCCATATCTCCAACTATACCGCATTTTGTCCCTCAAATTAACGGGTGTAATGTGAATTATTCAAATGTCGTACTTTAACTTAAATACATTTTTACACAAACTTGTCGAAACAGTGCGAGTTCTGATAGTATGCCCAACCTTCATGACTTACAGTTCACCTGTGTTATTTCGGACGTACTGCAATTTACTGCGAACAACAACTGAACGAACTATTCTCCAGTTTTGTATAGCGATTAAAGCATGTCAGCTAGCGCTTTATTTTGTAAATCTGAATTGTCTCAAAACAGGGACAAAAATTTGTAATCAGATGTTACCAATCTACTTCAGGTATTTAGTCGCGTCCAGCTATGACAAATCGCTATTTTGTAGCAAATATATCTGAATGGACTGGACATTTGACTGAGAAAAAACTTTTGGGTTATTTTCATGGCATTATTCACTATTGAACATGAAAAGAGCATTTCCCTTTTCCCGCTAATATAAGTTATATAGACGTATTCAGACTTTGTATAAAACGAAAACTGAACAATCTGAAGATTATGGAAAAACAATGAAATGTATATCACTGAAAAGCAAATAAAATATAGTTTGGGCATTGAATTAGGAGCATCGACACATAATTCAATTAAGCAAATATAATTATTTTATACCATAATGGTTTAAGATTATAGAGTGCAGTGCACTTTTGTCGGCAAATCCGTTGGAAATTGAAATAAATCACCCAGGATCCTTAATTGGATTACCTTAATCTTTACTGTAGATGATCAAGTAAATTGTTTACGCAAACGAGTTAACGAGGATTAAGAATGTTTATCTTTACCAGATCACCTTAATCAGAGAGTTCAGCCAAAGTATTAGCAGATCAACTGTAAAAAAACATATGTAGTATTAGGATACCTTTGACGATATAAAACACTTGACTGGTCATTCCCTGTGTGTTTGAGGAGAGCGATGGATGTCTATGCTTAGCTCATTTAAGTGACCAATACATTTCTCAACTTTTACCTTGAAATTGAAGTTTCATTTTCGGAGCTTGTGTGGTTTTACAATAAATGAGATACGTTTGACAAACTTGCATGGTAAGTAAATCGACATTAAATGCGCTAAGTTTGTGGTAGAACGCGTTAACTCAAAATTACGGTTTTACAAGAGAACCTGTATATAAATTCTCCAATTTCCATTTATTTGTTGTTTTTTTCTAAATATTTCTTTGTCAGTCTGCTATCAAATAATTTTATCTATACCTTTGATTTCACACCTTAATGAATTATTATTGCGAACGCATTCCTAGTTTTACTTTTTTTGATAACCTTGGTTGATGTAGACTGGTTACCTCCCCCAGATACGCTACGTAACATTGATGATCATAACATGCTCTGCTATCATATTCTACCAGCTACTAGTTTCTCAACTGTTTTAATTGTAATATGCAATATCAACAATATCTTTAAAGGATTTTTTTAAGGTTTTCTTTTGTATTTTATGATGTACCGGTATTTTACGTTGAGTGAGGGGCAACAGGGAGGAGACGTGGCGATCTAGAGATTGAAGAACACATTAATAAAGCATTCACGACTAATGCGAAATAACATTAATCTCTAAATGACGCTGTCAAAGATTAATCCTGTATTAACGATTGTAGTACCAAATATTGTTTTACATATCGTTAATAACAACGGTGCTGAGATATGTTAAACGATGGCCATTATGACACATAACTGGAGAACTGAAAATCACGCAGCCTGATCGAGACGGTCGAATCAGTATTGACATATTTATTCTGAATTACTTGATATTATGCAGAATTACGTTTAATCGGACCATAGTTCGTGCCGTTATATAAATACCTTATATACATTTATTGACACGCGGTGCTGCTGATGTTAACAGTTTATCAATCAGAGTATCCCCTTTAATCTCCATACACTTGTAGAACGTTAACATCCAATTGCACTATAACACACTAAATACCCAACTGTTCTACAAGATAAAAACTGACAATTTCCATTTCCCCCCGTATCAAACAGACAAATAAAGCTATGTAATTACTGAAACGCTTTGGAGACTGTTGAGATACGATCGACAAACAACAGTTCATAAATCAAGTGAAACCATTACAGTGTTAGAGAGAGATGAACGCTTGATGAACATACAGTGATATCTCGGGAACTATGGGTTTATTACCTTGTATAGCATATCAACACGTCTCACTTGAAATATAAAGTATTATCTTGATTATTGCAGGTACAACGGGTATTGCCAGTGATAGTTGTTTAATTGACACTGTCGTGTGACCGGGAGATTGCAGCAAGACCAGAGGTTGACAGTCTTATCTAGAACTTTGTTACAATTTTACGAAGCTATATGTTGTAACAAAACACACTGTGGAATTATATAAGTTGAAGTGGAGAAAATATCAAAGTTTTGAAGTTGGTGGAAACATTTGTTCTCTTTGGTTGTTTCATAGCAATTTCCTTTAAGAGGATTTTCTAGAGATATAGTGACTTTTTTTTTTACAAAAAACTCTTACCTGTCTTCCCTGTGGTTGGGAAAGAGGGTTGGGAGTGCGATGTAAATCTGCGTTGACACAGTCCTTAGTGTTTATAAAGTGGACAAGTGTTGGTCAGAACCATGCCTTCTACGGACATGGCTGCCCACATGTATGACCAAGTGATTGGGATCATTAACAAAACGCCAGAAGAAAGGACTCTGAATGAAATAGGACGGATACTGCCATGGTTCCGTAAGAAGTCGGATCTCTTCAAAGAACTACGTAACGGTATGTTATAGCATGTATATCATATTTAAACCATGTACATCATATCTAAACCATGTATATCATATTTAAACCATGTACATCATATTTAAACCATGAATACCATATTTGAACCATGTATATCATATTTAAACCATGAATATCATATTTAAACCAAGAATATCATATTTGAACCATGTATATCATATTTAAACCATGAATATCATATTTAAACCATGTATATCATATTTAAACCATGAATATCATATTTAAACCATGAATATCATTTGAACCATGTATATCATATTTAAACCATGAATATCATATTTAAACCATGAATATCATATTTGAACCATGAATATCATATTTGAACCATGTATATCATATTTGAACCATGAATATCATATTTAAACCATGAATATCCTATTCAAACCATGTACATCATATTTAAACCATGAATATCATCTTCAAACCATGTATATCATATTTAAACAATAAAGAAAACCATAAATTTAAATTAAAATTAAAACAAGTTTAACTTTTTTGTTGAAGTATGTATGTAATAGTAAATTGTTGCATTTATAAATCGATTGTTGTCAAGTAAATAAGTGTAAAGGAAAACAAGTATAATGGTGTCATGTTTTAAAAGCATATTTCAAATATTTAAGTGCACTCCAAACTGACAATTGGATATTTGTTAGCGATAGATGACTACACAATTCCTGGTGTAATTGTTTAATTGAAAAGATTAAATCGATAACAATTAAAAATGTTTACCAAGTACACTTTAGGTAAATCATTCAAACAGTTATATGTATTTCAGTGTGTAAACATGCATTGATTTGACAAAAGAGTGGCTTGTTAAAAAAGTAAAATTAAAAAAGACTAAAAATCATCACGTGACAAAACATCTTTTGTTGTTGGTTGCATTTGACTCTGCATTAAAAGCAGCTTAAGTTAAAGGGTTATGAATAAGTACACTATTTATCTTTAAGGATATAATTCATTTTTGAAGTATGCACTTCCTAAATGATCAGCACTATACACCGGAGATGGCTTTAAAATGTATTTGTTTCATCGCCGAATGGCATAGTTTTGTAACCTTTCTGAAACACAGAATGCAGGATAATATTGATTTATTTGTTTAAAGAAAATAATTTTTTTTATCAGAGTTAAGATATAGCATACCGTACGAACTTTTGTTAGATATACGTCTTGGTTTCTAAACAAATTGAACGGACACCGTGTTGATGCTGAGAGAATTACAATAAAAAGGTCCAGAATCGATACGCGATAAGACCACCTCGGAAGTAATGAACGATAAGTAAAGGTATGGGGCCTAGACAGGGTAATCATAATATCTTCGCATTACCAGGAAACACCAGAAATCCATTAACGTATTGGATTATAGAATATTGCATATATATTAGAGTCACAAGAATGCTAATGGACGCACTTTCGTTAGAATGACTGACTACCCTATTTATGTAGTTGTATTTCATGGTCCTCAGTTTTATCAAGATTTTATTTAAACAATACTGGTTACTGGGTACGGACTCATCCACACTGGTAATTCCGCGTCATGTATATATTAAAACGTCCGTATTTGAACGCTGGCTTCATACATCGTATATTGATTCATCTGTGATTATCAGTTTTTATCGATAACTGAAGTTAGGTTTGTACCTATTTGGCGTTGTTTATTTGTTTGTTTTTATTTGTGGTTGGACGGCCCTTCAAACCATATCTAACTCATATCGAGATGGTGACTGATTGTGACAGTGCACACCGATGGCGACTTTATAGTGCTGACACACAGACATATCACACCGCAGACAAAATTGCATAATACTTCATTCGGTTACATTATCCTGACACCGAGCCAACCAGTCCTTATCCTACCCAAAAATGCTGAGCGCTAAGCAGGGATTGAGAGGATTACCTAATTTTAACGTCTTAGGTGAGACAAGCCGAGATTCGAACCAGCGCCTACTGGAACACGATGTGAACGATCTACCACTGAGCCCTCGGGCCAGTATATTTGGTTTTGATCTGACCAAGTTGATTGCTAGTTTTGATATACCAACACTATTTATGACATTATACATGTTATTTTTTCTGATGATTTTATTCTAAAACAGGCGTTTTTTTTGTTTTTAATTTTGAATATTTGTTTAAATCACACAGAAGTTAGCGAATAGTATTCCATTGTATATATATTGCTTTCGCTTCAAGATTCGCTTGAAGAAATATGTATTATAAAATATGTCTAACTTATAGATATTACCCTAGATACTACCAATAAAATAGTTTTAATTTCAAAATGAAGAATTTCATAAAGTATTACACTGTGAAATATATATATTAATTTTGACGGGGAAGAATTAAGTCCTTTAGAATGTAGGATTAACTTTTGTTTTATACTTAGAGCATAACATATATGTACATATATTAGCACATTGGCGTCAAGTGGATTTTCTAGACTCTGTAAGTGAATGATAATCAAACAGATTGGTTCAAGGCATTAACCCCACATCGCTCTTAAGGTTATAAACACTGAACCAAAGGACCTAAACACCAACGCACTAGCCAAGGTGTGTGTGTGTGTGTGTGTGTGTGTGTGTGTGTTTTTTTTTTTTTTTTTTTTTTAATTTTTATTTAAGGACATTTTTAAAGTTACGTCCGTTGT
>JAUMGZ010167950.1:0-27383 GCA_032359645.1 Pododesmus macrochisma
GGGATGACAAGCAATACGATCATCGTGCTGACAAGCAATACGATCACCGGGATGACAAGCAATACGATCATCGTGCTGACAAGCAATACGATCACCGGGATGATAAGCAATATGGTCACCGGGATGATGAGCAATACCATCACCGCGATGACAAGCAAAACGATCATCGTGCTGACAAGCAATACGATCACCGGGATGATAAGCAATGTGATCAACGGGATGATGAGCAATACGATCACGGAGATGACAAGCAATACGATCACCGTGATGATAATTAATACGATCACCGCGATGACAAGCAATACGATCACCGGGATGACAAGCAATACGATCACCGCGATGACAAGCAATACGATCACCGGGGTGACAAGCAATACGATCACCGTGATGACAAGCAATTTGATCACCGGGATGACAAGCAATACGATCACCGGGATAATTAGCAATACGACCACCGGGATGATGAGCAATACGATCACCGGGATGACAAGCAATACGATCACCGTGCTGACAAAATTAACCTTCACAATTAAAATCTTTTTGAGGGGTAGTTAATTGTAAGGAGAAGCGCATAATTTTATTCACATCATTTCTTATCGGCAGTAGATTCGGTATATGATACATGATTTCCAATACATCTTTAATTCAGTTCATGCGTAGAAGACAAGCAAATTACTAGACGCCATTGTATTGTCAACTGCACAGTATGCATACTACATGCCGTCAAGTAAAACAAGATTTTACTAGAATGACATCATTGTCGGTGGCATAGTGTCCAACTGAATTATCAATCAGTAACTAAATAGTTCTTCTATCTAACAGTTAAATCAGTACAAATTACATTCACCACGATATCAAGAAACTGTATTTTAAAAGATTTTCATGTGGGCTTTTTTTTCTTTTGTCGGCTCTTGATTCTTTGATATTTGAATTTGTCCCACCTTCCCTTGACTTTCGGCTGTTTTCTGGATACAACCATCTCCCTCGTGGTAGTTTACGGAAATAGCCGAGAGTTTGACGACAATTGAATCCGTGGCACGATGTCGTGTATACGTCATGGTTTATGGTGATGTGAATGATTTTATACTCAGGGGGAAATTATTAAATATTCTCTTAATAAAATGATATCCTTAATTGTCATAAATTGATGAATTGTTAATAGTTAAATAACGTGTATACTTGATTAGTTTTTGTATGTCAGTTTTGTTCACGTGTAGAACAACTGATGAAATGTAAATGATTAGATTGCGTGAAATTTCTTAGTTTTCATTTAAATCTTGCTGACTAAGTAGTTTTAAAATATCGATTAATGACTTCGTGATTTCCTAGGATTTCTTTCATAAGCTCGAAAACTACTCTCATTTCAATTTTTGCTGATTTAGTAATATTTAAATATTCATTTATAGACTTCGTGATTTCTCATGCTTTCTTTCATAAGCTCGAAAACTAAATTTTCATTGTCATTATGACGTTAAATTCTTCGTTTTTCTTTACGTCTGATTATCGATCAGTTATCAAGGTCGTTGAGATGTTTTACGTCGACCTCATTCATCTAATATGTCTGCAGCTACACTAATACATCACAATGTATGTGCACTTTATTCACTTATACAGACAACACACTGCAAACCAGGTGAACTACTAATATATATATCCATCGTAAAAGATCATAAATGCTGTCTTCCCCAGTTAACGTAAGCTGTGAAGTGCGTTTATTACTTGTTCATCTTCTTTGAAAGTCGATTTAAGTTTTGACTGGCTACAAAATCTCTTATTTTTAAACATAAAGTTTTATTGTCGGTTGGTTGTTGAAAAGTTTTCAATTTTAATATCATTTCAGCAAACAGTGACCTTTAGTACAAAACTACTCCGGTGTTAATCGTGCGCGAAAGGTTCCGACATCCTTTCACAACAAAGGTCTCTTAAAATATAATTATACGTGCTATCTTTATTCCATTCCCGCGTTGTCGCTCCCTGGGAATCAGAAGAACGTTTGAATGTCACAATTGTGTCGTCTGCTGACTGGGAGCGCTTCTAGAACAACATGCACTGTTTGGTTTCTGGTAAGATTAATTGAAAGTGGTATTTAGACGTGAAGTCACCGTATGATTTGAACCAAATTGTTTGAAGATGGTGCCCTTTGACCCGACTAAGTGACGGGTGCCCTTAAGAGGTTTTATACTTAGGAAGTATTCCTTTTTAGAATACTTTAACGATCCGTCAAGAGGGTGGTTTCACTTTATGAAGGAAATGCCTTTGTCCCGTATTCGTTGATGTGAGTCTCAAATGCATTGTGGGCAAATACACGAGGGTAAAAAGCGGCATGAGGGGAGAATAAAGATTCGAAATACGCTGAAGCATAATCAGGGGAGGATAAAAAGAATGGGAACACATTAAGACACACTCAAAAATATAGCAATAAAAGAACCAAAAAACCCGAAGAAACAACTTTTTTTGGAGGGGGAACATCAAACATTAGTTATGAACTTATGAACAATTCAGAAATAGAAAAGGCCTTACATTTTAAAGAAGTACAAAGCATGAAAAACTATAAAAGCGACAAAGTAAAAAATACAGATCTACAAGTATTCCCTTACAAGTAGAGAAAGCAAATACAATCAACAGACAAACAAACAAAAAACAATGCGCTCTTGATTTAACAGGGAAAAGGGAAAGTTAAAAAAAATTGTCTTGGCAAAATGAAGGTTCGAGGATAAAACAAAAATGATGGGAGTGAGCAAGTGGAAAAATTGAGAGAAATACTTCAGTCAGAGAATCATAATTAGAAGGAAATTGAAATCCACAATATAAAGTGTTCTTATCTAAAACATAAAGGCTTGAAACAATTAAAGAGGTTTGTTTTTAAATCATTTGCATTCAGATTAATAGATTAATGGAGTTCCCTGTTGTTAAAGTTGATTACAATTCAAAGGATATATTTTTCATTCATAAACTCTTAAGTTAATTTAGTGATACATTTTGAAATACACAACGAAAAAAAATATTGTACATGTGATATGTTCGTCAACACGATACAAAAAGGGTATACTTCTTGTAAATGGATGCTCTTTCCCACACTGTTGAAAGAACATTAATTTTAAGCAACTGCGGTCTCCCACAAAGCAGAGAGGTGTCCAGTTTTTGATATATCTTAACTATTAATCAAGTACATTTTTTATATATAGTGTATACAAGTCTCTTTGACTGTTATGCAATGTGTACTGAATGTCGATGGAAGTTGAAGTGGAGTGATATAACCACTTCTACACATTTACAAAAGAACAAAGTTAATAATATTTATGAAGTCAAATTCGGTTTGGTAATCGAATTTGTCTTTAATAAATACAGTTTCTCAATGAAATTGATTAAAAAATAAAGATTTTTACATCCGTGAGCGAGCGTAGAATATAATTATGCTCATCGCATACAAACTATATACACCGCACAGAATAAAGGCCATCGAAGTCTTCATGAATTGAATATAAAATATGAATTAAAAGAATTAGTGGGTCAGGTTCAATCAGAACAGTTATCAGTGTAAATACGTAGTAGTGGCATAGACAACAATGGTCTAGGAGACATCGCCACGAACAAAACCCAAACCAGTCAAGCACGCCGACCTACTTAAACATATTAAACTTATATAAAGATTGATTCATAATAAATTATTATATTTATATTTCCATTAGGTCGTGTTTGTAGAGATTGCCTCGTCGGTACTATACCACATGCGTGGTGCGTGTCAATACACATGTTGACGTGTAATTGTCAGCATGTCATTAATACACAGGTCGGTCTGCACGGTGCACTGAAGGAGAAACACAATATTGAAGTGCACTGCTATCTACAAGGCACCTGTCCTTTGTCAATCCGTTTTATGATTAACTCTTTTAAATGAGCATTTAATTTTCACGGTTCATTTCGGCGGACGTTTTGCTCATAAATAAAGTTAATTAAGACCGTATTTATAGGTTTAGGACAGAGTTGTTTCCTTTAACATAACGCAGTAAGGCGAGTCGAACTATAAACACCCTACAAATGCAGTCAAACAAGTTCAGAAGTTAGGCACTATATCACAGGAAATGAGCACTACCTGTTCAAATGAGCACTACTTGTTTAACTGTTGATAAATATAACAAGTTTTTATTTTCTAAGTCCGAGGTGGGTTTTCCTCTATAGAAAATGTCGTCCATTGTCGGGCGTTTTTAACTTCACCATCATCGCTGGTGGGAAGCACCTTTTGGGGATGGAAATATAGAGTTCTTCAAATGAAGGATCTTGGTACCTAGAAGTGTTTCAAAAGAATCTTATCAATTAGAAGCCTTGTAGCATAATAGTTGCATATGAAGTAACATTTTGATATAAAAAACCAAGTCTGTTCAAATTTTGACTCTGCGGTGAAAAAGAAGATATGCTTTTCAAGTTTAGAGTTCAACACCATTCTATTAAAGCAAATATAT
Source organism: Pododesmus macrochisma (assembly GCA_032359645.1). Lineage (NCBI taxonomy): Eukaryota > Metazoa > Mollusca > Bivalvia > Pectinida > Anomiidae > Pododesmus > Pododesmus macrochisma. The sequence goes on from JAUMGZ010167950.1 coordinate 4,461, forward strand.
TTTCCGCAATTTATCTTCAAATTTTCAACTTGATCTAATTCAAACCAACTAAATTGGAAGCACGCATAGGGGACGGGAATTCAATTAGTTCAAAAGATGGACCTTGGTTCCAAGGTTGTGCTGCTATTTGAGAAAAATGACATTTACAAAATTCTTCTCCTAATAAACTGCAAGCTCTAGTCACCTTGATGCTTGCATATGTAGTAATTTTGTGATATGGGGAATCAAGGTTGTTCATGGTATGTCCCTGCGGCCGAAAATTGATAACACGTTTTGTGGTCAAAGTTCAACACTTTTATATTATAGGACATATATTAATTTTCACGTTTTTGACTTCTTTCTATTGAATTCCTGTTTGTTCACAAAAGGTCTTGCCATCATGCGCCAAAATGGAGAAATGTTGATGATATCTTAATGCTGACAAATGTTTCAAAATTGAGACATTGATAATAAGTTAATCCTAGGTCTGAACCTGGAGTTAAAAACAGTGTGTTCAATGTGAGGTCAAAAACCAAATGTATTTAAACTACTGTTGGAATCAGATGGACGTTAAGACCCAATGGACCTTTTCTTTAACTATAGAGTTTTGAAAATATTAAGTGTGTATAAGTGTGTGCGAGCGCGCCTATCTTAAATGTTTGAAGAATAACAATATATGTTTTGATATCGTCGTATTAAAAAGTTTATCCTTTGATGAATAAAAGTAATTCAACTCGACAATTTCTATATTATTGCAAAAACATGTTTGTCAATGCATTATGATGTTCCAAATTTTTCGCAAATGCGTTCGTACATGTGCATATTTTTGTTGTCTTTATTGAAATTCGTAACGTCTTTACAATGATATTATGCTTAAAAGTATAAACGAGCAATGAATGCTAGCTCAGTGGCTAGAGCGTTCGCATCATGTGCGGGAGGCGAGGGTTTGATCCCCGGCCGCATCAAATCTAATACGTAAAAACTATGTAATATTCGCGCTCCCTGCTAAGCGCTCAGCATTACTGGGTAGAATTAGGACTGGTTGGCTCGGTGTCTCGATAATGTGACCAAGTGAAGTATCATGTCAATATGTTTGCGGCGAGACATTTTAGTGAGACAGCACCATAAAGTTGGCACTGTCACAAGCATACACTGTCTCGATAAGACCTAAACATGTGTTAAAACGGATGTTTAGCCCCAATCAAACAAACAAATTAATGAACAATGTGAATAAAGAAAAGATAGATTTATCGTCGGACGAATATTGTGAGTATCGATCTAGTTTTAGAATACCAATTTATAATGACAATATGTGCTGACGTATTTAGTTCACACTTATAATATATCACTTGTGTATCACTAAATGATTATATTGCTTAGTCCTCAAATACAATTATCAGTTGTATTGTAAATGTTGTCTGTTATATTGCACTACGAATGACACACTTGATAAGATAGCTTTATTTTGCATTTCATTATCTCTGCCTGCAAGCAGTATAAAAAAACTAACTTAAAATAAAGTTTTTTGAGTAGAGCTTCTTCAATGCAATGTTTACACTAATTCTTGAGAAACGTTTTTAAAGCTTCTGATATAGTTTTAAGTTAGTTTTTAAGTCTGAGTTTTACCATTTTACTACCCATGATGACCTATATCTTAGTTTCGGCTTCAGGGATAAGAGAGATAGACATTTGCTATAAAATAAGACATTTTCTATCGTGTCACCCCTTGAAGAAGATTAAATAAAAAGAAAGAAACAGTAAAATGTCTAGTCTAGTCCCCATTAAGCGTTTTAAAGAGGGAAAGACGGTGAAGGACATTTGAAACAAAATGTGCATGCTGATCGAAAGCACTTAACGGAAAAAAACTGTCTTAAAACATGAAGGTCAACAAATCAATATATTAAAGAATGTGATCATGCCTTCTGTGCTAGACAACCGACACTGTGATGTGCTTGTTTGTTTTATGGGGGTTTAACTTCCTTTCAACGAATGTATAGGTCATATTGAGACGTTATATGTTTGTGACCGAGCGCACTGATGGCGACTTTATAGTGCTGTCTCACTGAAATATCACACCACAGACACATTAACATGATACATCACTCGGTCACATTATCCTGAATGCGAACCAACGAGTACTTCTCCTACCCAGAAATTCTCAGCGTTTAACAGGGAGCGGGAAGATTGGGTCGAACCCGCGCCTGGTATATCCAGGGGAGCTGTATGAATTTGTAAAGAAAAAGGTATGAGACACAAAATATGTTCTGAGAAAAGGAATTAGATATGTTTAGGCTCATATGCATTGATCGCATCTGGAAAATATGTGATATAGAAGACTATATTGCTGGAACATATTGAAAGCCACGTATACAAGATACAGTCACGATCCTACGAGATAAGATAGTCAATCCGAAATGCCAAGGCCTAAGCCTAAAGTGCAAGTCGAAACAGGTGTTCCAATTTAGTAATGACCTTACATTATAGAATTGTACAATGTGTTCCAATATATGAAACGCCAAAAGTTTAAGATGAAACAAGTAAACCATCGTCACAAGTCACAATTTGTGAGTCAGGTCACCCTGCCTGGAAAGGATCGTAAATTGCCCGTGAAACGATGCAAGTAAACATGCTTTCCGGCATGTCAAATAGACTTTTGTACTAATCGAAATATTTTGATGTTTCAAAATTCTGGAGAAAAAAATGCGTCCAATACGTGTTCAAATACGTCGAAGTACTTAAAAAAACCCGATGCAAAATGTGCTCTAATACTAAGTAGGCCTAAAGCACTAGATAAAATAGCAGTTCTGGTATATCTAAAACATAAGGTATAAGTTGAACTGTTTCTTCCGTAATGTCGAAGACCTTCAATGAAAGGCCTAAAGTAGTAGAAAAAAGAGGTGCTCCGATTTACCGAAGCCATGAAATATCGCATTAGTTGAAATAGCTGTTCCTAGATGTAAAAGGCCTTTAGCAATAGTTGCAATAGATTCTACCTATTATCACAAGGTTAAAAATGAGTCATAATATGAAGGTACAATTTACTAGATAAAAGAACTTTTACTAAAAAGAAAAAAAATGACATTGCACTGTTTATGACAATTCACTGTGATGACCATTCTAAGTATAAGATAAACAGACACAATGGTATAATAAGGACTTACGCATATTATGGTCAAAACAGAAATGCATGATATAAAGCATAGTTCATTACATAGGTAGATGTTTCAATGATCGCGAGATTCAATATGCTAAATATACAAAATGTTTGAGGTACTCGTAGATACCGAGCACCTAATGTTAAGGTAAAACAGGTGTTTCGATATATCGGAGGTTTAAAGTGTTAGCTTAAACAGGTGTTTCGATAAATTGGAGGTTTTATGTGTTAGCTCAAACAGGTGTTTCGATATATTGGAGATTTTATGTGTTAGCCAAAACAGGTGTTTCGATATATTGGAGGTGTTATGTGTTAGCTCAAACAGGTGTTTCGATATATTGGAGGTTTCATGTTTTAGCTAAAACGGGTGTTTCGATATATCGGATATTTTATGTGTTAGCCAAAACAGGTGTTTCGATATATTGGAGGTTTTATGTTTAAGCGAAAACAGGTGTTCGGTATATTGGAGGTTTAATGTTATAGCTAAAACAGGCGTTTCGATATATCGGAGATGTTATGTGTTAGCCAAAACAGGTGTTTCGATATATTAGAGGTTTCATGTTTCCGCTAAAACGGGTGTTTCGGTAAATTGGAGGTTTAATGTTATAGCTAAAACAAGTGTTTCGATATATTGGAGGTTTTCTGTTTAAGCTAAAACCGGTGTTTCGATATATTAGAGGTTTCATGTTTCCGCTAAAACGGGTGTTTCGGTATATTGGAGGTTAAATGTTATAGCTAAAACAGGTGTTTTGATATATTAGAGGTTTATGAGTTAGCTAAAACAGATGTTTCGATATATTGGAGGTTTATGAGTTAGCTAAAACAGATGTTTCGATATATTGGAGGTTTCATGTTTTAGCTAAAACAGGTGTTTCGATATATCAGAGGTTTTATGTGTTAGCTAAAACAAGTGTTTCAATATATTGGAGGATTGCTGTTTAAGCTAAAAAGGGTGTTTCGATATATTAGAGGTTTCATTTATCAGCTAAAACATGTGTTTCGGTATATTGGATATTAAATGTTCTACATAATCAAGTATTTGGAGGCTAAATGTATTGGATGAAACAGGTGTTTCAATATATGTACCAAACAAACAGGTTGGAGGATTTACGTTCGACACAAAACAGTTGTTACGATATATTGAAGTTAACTACGTGTTGATCTACCATTCTGAAAATTAAACTACTGTTTAACATATGTTTGTCGTCATATAAAGGTATTGTTTTGGATGTTTGGTGTTCCAAGTGAAACAAGTGTTTAGAAGGGATGATGTGATACATGAAACAAGTAAAAAGGTTTAAGTGTTTAGGTAAAACTGGTAGGTAAAACTGGTGTTTAGATGTATTGGAGGTTTAATGTGCCAAAGTACACAAGTGCTTCAATATATCAAGGGTAATATACTATGTGAAAAATAGAGGTTCGATTGATTGATAATTCTAAATACATACTGTATGTCAGGTTTGCACAATATAAAAGGTTATCGAGATACTCTGATTTTATTGTGTACTCGTTTATGCAGGAGTATATGAATTATGAATAGAAGAAGAAGAAGAAGAAGAAGAAGAAGAAGAAGAAGAAGAAGAAGAAGAAGAAGAAGAAGAAGAAGAAGTCAATTGTGAAATATGTGAATCATATCGCCCTGCCTCAATATGTTGTTGAAAAGTATTAATAAAAATGAAACATTTGCGAAAGAGGCAACACAAGCTTAATTAGACTTTGAAGAAAACTCTGTGAAGAATTGGGCATAATAAATTAACTTAGACTGAGGGATAACATGCTCATTAATATGCATTTACAGGAACCCGTAATAAGTTATCAACTAAAACAAGCGTTAAACTGACGTCGACTAATCAATTTCATTGATAGATTGTAATTGCTTTAAATGAATTTATGATCTTATCAACGGTTCTATTAGACTATAGCGGCTGACTTTTACCATAGTCTCGAGCGTTGAAAAGTAAGTACATTTATTGTACACAAACTCGATAAGTTCTCGTCGCAGTGCAATAAAGGAATTACAAATAATTGTTTATACTGTAGAGTAATTTAAATGTCATGTGGACAAAACGCAGTGAGGTAAGTGACAGAGTGAAAATTACATCGACACATATATACAATACATAAATATGACCTGACATTAACGAAGAAAGTCACAGCTTTCGTTATCTTAAAAATATAGGACAATGTCCTCTTAATATATAACACACTTTTTGTTTTCTTATCACCGAATGACGACAATAAAACACCAACTCAAGATTAATAAAATGCTGCACAAAAATAGGAATGTTGGCGTCAATGAAATTTGTTAATAAAGCACCTGTTAAAAGCAGAAATAATGTAAAAAAAATCCAACAAAAAGAAAAGAAAAAGAAAAAACTATTTAAAATGTTCTTATAATTAGACAGATGTGTGCACCTTTAAACTAAATAAAGCGTTAACAAAATATGGACGGACTTCAGTCTTATTAAAACAGTCCAAAGTGCCTCTTAATACCTCTTTAAAATTTACGATTAAAATGTCAAGATTCCTCGAACTGATCTCGCACTAGATGTAAAAATGTTAAAACTGCCTTTATTTGAATATTAAAATGCGAAAGTTATAAGGTACCATACAATATGTATATGGAGGTGTTATGTTATAATTTAAGTATCAAGTTTAGCTCTAAGGAGAATGTTAGCAACTTTAGATTGTAATCAAATTAAATTCAATAACATTTTAAATGTTATATAAGACAATTTTGTTATGTTTATATGACTGTGAAATTTATTTACATTACGCTGGGAGCAAGTAATTGGTTCTCTGTTTGTTCTCTACCGGAGCGTATGTGTTTCCTTAAAGATTTTACACAATGGACGAGGACACAACAATAGTTTTCTATGACAAACTTTCTAGCTTTTAATATCGTCTTATACATTCATTCATGTGATGTGTATACAGATTTTCTCAGTGAGTATATGCGGATGGTCAACATATTGACGTACGTACTCGTATGAACTTTAAAGAGAATATAGGCTTTACCGTTATACATTCAATATTAACTATTTTGCCGACGTTGTAAGATTTTCTTAACCTCACACATTAAGCAAGAAAGAAAGCTACCCACCAACAAATGATAAATCAAAAGTCTGCACGCAAACTTCTTTTTCGCACGACAAAATCATCGAAAAAATAAAAAAAACAAGTTGCGGCAACCTTGATAATACAAATACAACCGTAGGTAAACTTTACATTGAAACGACATGCATAGTTGAACATCTACAGAGGACGATTTAATCAATCATTTATCATAAACACGACGGGCTGTGAGTCATCGTTCATAAACTAATGTGCTGTGGTTAAACCAGTCGAGCGGGTCGTACTCATCCCACTTCCAAGTAGATTGGAGCAGATTGGCGATCCTTGAGCAATTATAAACACCAAGGTATCAGAATAAATGTCGCTTCGAGACATTTTAAGAAAAAAATTGCAAATAGAGTATATTATAGCAATGTTATTTTATCTTTCCTGTAAGTGATTTCGCAATAAAAGAATTTGTCTTAAAATTTGGATAAAATAGGAATTTAAATATTGATGCTTTTTTTATTATACGCTTTCACACACATTAATAAACTTTACTTTGGAGTTTACAAAATAATCATAAAGTGTACGTTACCATGAATATGAGGAGTAGATATGCAGTGTCACCCACATTGCTCAGCCTCCGTAACCCTGCCAGAATCCTAAGTATGCAATCCATTGGAAAGACTATATATAACTCCCGACGACTGCAGTCCTGAGAGTTCACAACCAAACAACTAACATTAAAATGTCATGCAGTCTCGCTGCATCGTACGACACACTGCAGTTTTATCACTTTTGGAGTTTGGCTCCATAAACCAGGATTAGCATGGAGATGATCTCAGACGCTGTGTGGTGATTAGTACCTGTAGTAAACTACCATGGCCTACTGAACGTTAATACAGTGCAGTAAAAAAATTGTCTATCTCTCTCCTAGTGCATAACAAACGACACACTACACACCGTATATTTATATCACCTATCTCTTACTATACATGCAGTATTAATGGTGCATTTAGCATGAGACTTGGGGAAAATGAATTGTATATTACAATGTATTGTGAATATGAACTCGGAGTGTGTTCCGCGTTTGTATACCCCACCAGTACTGGGACCAATCGTGTGCCAGGTTGACATGCTCCGTGGAACACTTCTCATTCATAGAAAGACGAGATAAAAACATATTAAAGACGAGTCTATTAGCAGAGAGCATTTCAAGCATGGTTCATGTCTACTGTGTAGATAAGAACGTGTGTCTGTGTACCTAAAGATGAGTCAACGCTCAGATAGTTACAGTCACTTTTATCTCACCTGTACAAAAAATGTCAAACATAATACGATGATCGTCTAGTTGACTGGTCTTACAAGCTCTACTTTCTCTGCGTATTCATTTTTATATTATTCTTATATATCATAACATTTACCCAATTTTTTAATTTGCAAAAGCATGTTCTATATATCAGCACGTTCTTTCCGGATTATTGCTCTCTAGGTAATCATTTCAAACTTATGTTTATATCATAACATTTACCCAATTTTTGCAAAAGCATTTTCTATACATCAGCACGTTCTGACTGGGTCATTAGGCCATCATTTCAATGTTCTTCTTATATCATAACATTTTCCAATTTATGTAAAAAAAAGCATGTTCTTTATATCAGCACGTTCTTTATGGGTCATTGCTCTTTAGGCCATCATTTCATTGTTATTCTTATATTATAACATTTTCCAATTTATGTAAAAGCATGTTCTATTATCAGCACGTTCTTTCCGGATCATTGCCTTCACAAGTATTTAACAACGTGACGATTATCGCTCTTTTCGACCGGCGCGGTAGCTCAGTGGTAAGAGCGTTAGCTTCGTGTGCAGAAGATCGCGGGTTCGATCCCCGGCCGCGTCACATCTAAGACGTTACAATTTGGTAAACTTCTTGCTCCCTAATAAGCGCTCAGAATTTCTGGGTAAAAGATGAACTCGTTTGTTTTGTCTCATGATATTGTAGCAGAGTTAAGTAACAAGCCAATGGTCTGTGGTGTAACATGCCAATGGTCTGTGGTGTAACATGCCAATGATCTGCAGTGTGATATTTCAGGGAGACATCACTATAAAGTTGCAAACAGTACGCACTGTCACAAGCAGACACCATTTCGATATGATCTAAACACGATATGAAAGGGACATTAAACCCTAATAAAACAAACAAATAAGCTCTTTTATAGGAAGTAGATAATTAAACTATAATCAGTTGTGCATCAATTCGTATCAGGTTTACACTCCATAAACATTCATATTTCATTAAACAAAAAGCACACTATTCTAGTCGTCACTGCAAACATATCTATATTCACAAACGGAACACCATGTCGTGTTTCTTATAAATTGAATGCAGTTCATGGCCCTGCATAGTTATACGACATTGAAATCTTATCTTCAGAATCTTATGAATGTAAATATTTTGTTTATGTTCCAACAAAATAATCTAGGCAAGAGTTTCATAAAGCCTTGACGACTATCTGGTTGCAAAAGCACTATAATTTCGTTTAGTTTATCACCCCCATATAACATTAAATATTTTTACCCCCAGGGTCAGGCCTTGAACAAATTGGATTATTCAAGGGTTTGTGTATTTTTGAGTGTTTAGGTCTCGCCACTCATCTTAATACCTTCGGAGCAGCCCCTGACAATCTAAAGCACCAATAGATTTTTTTTGAATCCACTACTTCCTGTCACGTTCCCTTAAAAGTCATCAAGTTGTTATTGAGACTTTCAGAAAATGTTTGCTATGTTGATTTTATGTATGTAATTTAATTTTTACTACAAAGAAACATGTGAACAAAGTTAAATCTATACACCGGTATTGTACTACTAATAAAACATTAAGCTCTAGACTTCTAGTTCACTAGGAGGAAATTATTTGTGTTTCTCCTTGTTGATCCCCTATAAAAAAAGAATAACAGAAAAAAAAAACAACAGAGCTAAACTCAATCTCAAGCGAAGTCAACGTGCAGTCCACAAGACAAAACAGAACAGAACAGAACTTAAAGGTACGGAGCAAGGTCAAAAGTCCAGAAGGCAACATAGAAACACAGTTTGAATATTTCAAGCGAAGTCAACTGTTTCAAAGCCATAACAGAACCAAAGCTTAAAGGTTTCGAGCAATGTTGTCGGTCCCAGAGACAAAACAGAACCAAAGCTTAAGGGAATTGAACAAAGTCAACAGTCTAAAAGACAAAACAGAACCAAAGCTTAAAGTTATCAAGCAAAGTTATTTGTCCAATAGTCTCCACAGACCTTAAGCTTGATTCAAAGGTATCAAACAACATTAACAGCCAAACGACAGAACAGAACCAAAGCTTAAGAGTACCGAGCAGAGTCAACAGCCAAACACACAACAGGACCAAAGCTTAAGAGTACCGAGCAGAGTCAACAGCCAAAATACACAACAGAACCAAAGCTTAAGAGTACCAAGCAGAGTCAACAGCCAAAATACACAACAGACCCAAAGCTTAAAAGTACCGAGCAGAGTCAACAGCCAAAATACACAACTCAACCAAAGCTTAAGAGTACCGAGCAGAGTCAACAGCCAAAATACACAACAGACCCAAAGCTTAACGGTAATGCGAAAAGTCAAAATCCAAAAGGTACCAAAAACTTAAGAACATAGATGACGGGGTTTTCACACGTTGTATGTTCTGAATAAAGCTTTATTATTGGTTCACATTTTGACGATTATCGATAAAAAGTATAACATGAGGTTTGACTTCACAAACAGTTCGGCGTGTCAACAGATACAAGAAACTGTCACAAGGTGTCTCGTAGCGGCGAGTTTAGCTGATTGTCAACATCTTAATTATACTTTTGTGTAAACGGTTTTATTGTCATATAGCATTCAGTTTGATATTAAACATAACACCTCTCACCTGTTTTGTCGCTTTTTCTTTTTTGTAAAACATATTTAATGTGTGTGTATTGGCAATCTGGATAGTCAGTGGGAGGCCATTTTTATTAATTTACAACATTGTTTGTAAATCAGCTGCTGGGCTAAATTCAGCGTTTTTTATAAACCCTACTTAAACACATTTAAATACTTCAAATCCTGTTGACACACATTTGAATCTTCAGTGGGGCAACTGTCAATCGGAACACCTCGGAAGACCTGCGCGGTTGGATGAAAACATCAAGCAAAGAGTCCGAGTGGTACAACGTATGCGTCATGTCATTATAAGCATTCGCGCAAGTTCAACGCCCGTTATAAACCCCTATATTTTCTATGCGGCTTGAAGAAATAAGTTGGGTTTCTTCAACACTCAATGTCAATGTGAACAATCTTAAAGTCAATAATATAATAGTACAGTAAATATTTCACTCTCAAACTTATTAGATATTTATTTGTTCTGTTATTAAAGGTACTACATACGCTAGATGATAATGTCTCTTACATTGCATACTATTAGTTTGGTAGGAGCAGAGCTTGACTTTGTCATTCATTGCAAAACATCCATGTGACGCGTTTTATACCACTCATGACTATGTGAGAGATATGGGGACTTAACGTTAAAAGTACATCTGGAAGTTTACTTCTGTTTTTATTCTCTTGTTACAAATAGTAATTGTTTTTTAATTAAAGAAAGAAAAAACGGATTGTGGTATTTCAATTAGTCAGAAAAAGAAAAATTAAACGTCTTGTAAAAACTACTCGTGGTCGTGATATATGCATAAAAAGTTGACCAAAAAAAGGGCTACCATGTACATGTATAGAATACTCAACGAGTCAAGAGACTTTTTTGACACTGTGACAGTAGTTTTTTGTTTTATATAAAGGATGCAATGTCAACATTAGATGCAATTCAACAGTATATTAACAAAAAAAGAGTATGAAATACAATCATCTGTACCATGCATCAGGTGTAACGTGAAAAAGGAACCGTGTTACTAATGAACCGTGGTCAGTTTTCAACGTTGAATATGAAACCGTGGTCAGTTTTCAACGCTGAATATGAAACAGTGATCAGTTTTCAACGCTGAATATGAAACCGTGGTCAGTTTTCAACGTTGAATATGAAACCGTGGTCAGTTTTCAACGTTGAATATGGAACCGTGGTCAGTTTTCAACGTTGAATATGGAACCGTGGTCAGTTTTCAACGCTGAATATGAAACCGTGGTCAGTTTTCAACGCTGAATATGAAACCGCGGTCAGTTTTCAACGCAGAATATGGAACCGCAAAGCCGTTGAATTTGGAACCTTAGTTCCTTGCCACACGTGAAATGTGGACCCGTTGACAACTGACCCCATTTGAAAGTTTATACGGATGGGTTTACATATAAACAAAAATACGCGGGTATATTTACATGTGTTCCAGTACGCAGCAAACATTTTGAATTCAATTGCATGTTGGGTTTAAAGAAAATACTTTATTAAATTGATTAAATTGGTCGACTTGTTTGACTTGGTGTACTTGATTGACTTAATCAACTTGGTTGACTTGTCTAACTTGATCGACTTGCTTAACTTTATAAACTTGGTCAATTCGATTGTCTTGCGTATAGAAATAAATTGAAAACTATGGTATATTTTCAACATTCAATTTTCAACAAACTACCAGTTGTAAAATGGCCTGGGAGGCTGTAATTTTTCAACGGCATGATCTGTTTCAACCACCATTATATTCAACGTTGAAAACTGACCCCGGTTCTATTTCCAAAGGTGGTCAATTTTCAGTCGTAAAAGACTGGTCCGTCAGCAAGTTGTCAACTTGATACAGTTTTGCTTGAAAACGTAATCCAAAAAGAGTAATCTATTTTTGATCACGCCTTGAACATATGCAAATATTAACCTCTGGATCTTCTCTCTTAATAAATATTTTAAATTTAGTCAAAGATTTCCATTTTGAGCCAACGTCCATTATTTGAACACATTTGCATCTCTTTCCAAAGGGCGTTTCTTGCAAAGTTTGGCTGTAATTGGTCCAGTAGTTTCGAAGATGTCGAAAAGGTGAACAGATTACGATAAACGACGAAAGATAGCATAGGTTTTGTACGGAGAAATTCACCTTGAACCTTTGTTCCAGATCGTCTTGCGCAAGACAAGTTCCGCTACATTACGTCTCACTACGATTAACGAAACGGTCCTTTCGAAGGATCAGGATATACTAAAACCCAAAAGTCAGACAAAAGGAAGAGAATCAGGAATGGAAAGGTACATCTATATGGACAGTACAGAAAGAAGATTGACCCCACGCAACAGCATTTACCTAGTACTAAGTACTTTTATCCAACTTTACATTGAAATCTTTATTTTGCTCATTTCGCGTTCCGTCTGAAGGTAAGCCAACTATGGTTAGAGATTTGTCCACATGACGTGCTGCTTTTTGTCAGGCATCCGCCCTTCAACCTGTCCGACTTGGGTAACCCTATCTGAAATATAAGCTTCAGCCAATATATCTTTCCAGGTGCCAATAACAGGTACATCATTAAAGAAGGTTGTACTGATACTGTATACCTGGGAATTTTTGCTTCTGGATATTTTCGCCTTTTGGCAACATAAAACATACTTGGTCCGTGTTAAATTCGCCCTAAACTAATTTGCAGTTTTAAAGACAATGTAGCTGAAAATTTCAGTTTTCAATTTAAAAGGCGAAAATTATCCGGGGCATAAACTCCCAAGTATACAGTTAATATGCAAGATGAAAAATTAGATAAAGAGGTGATGCGTTAATAATTGTGCAGAGTGAAAAATCCGGCAAGTTTGTTTGTTTAATTGGGGCTTAACATCACTTCAATGGCATTTCAATGATACCGTAGCAAAAGCCCAAAGTAGAAAAACAAAAAAGGACAGGAAGAGAAGCGGCGATAGGAACGGGAGATGAAAGCAATAGAGATAGTTCAAAAAGATTGATGAACCCATGCAATGGCGTTTCCGCTAACTCTTCTAGCGAACTTTACATGGGGATCTTTATCGTGCAAGGGGGTTAAAAATCCCTTATACGGGATCGCCAGCTTAGCGTCCCATCCGAAGGACGTGCTTATGTTTGTCTGACCTTTACCCTTCAGCCTGTCTGACTTGGGTGACCCTACCAGGAACACAAGTTACCGCCAGCATAGCCCCTCCAGATCATCGAGACGCACAAACCTCCTAACCGCGATAAGCTGTCAAGCCCCGAGAAGAAAAAATCAGGCAAGAGAGTTGTGCTTGTAAGTGTGAAAGGTTAAAAATCAGGCAGAATAGTTGTGCTTATAAGTATGCAAGGTGAAAAATTACGCATGCGGGTTGCGCTAATAGTTTGCAAGAGAAAAGTTACACAAGAGGGTGGTGGTAATACGTCTGCAAGGTGAAAAAATAGGCAGAGAGTTGCGCTGATAAGTGTGAAAGGTGACAAATTAGGCAAGGGGGTTGCGCTTATTAGTATGCAAGATGAAAAATTACGCAAGAGAGTTGATAAGTGTGCAATGAGGATTATCTGGGGGAAAAGAAGCGCATATAGCAAGGTGAATGACCGAAGAATCTGAATTTCGTTTGTGACTAATCTTCTTAAATATGATTTGTGACATTTATCATTTGGAGTGTTGGACCGTTGGTCATTTCTGATTGATCCAACCTTAAGTCGTTCATTAAAGACCATGTATAGGTGTCCATAACGTCTATTTATCTTTCTATTTAATCATTTTAATGTAAAACGTAAATCCATTAATTAAATAGGAAGCGCATAAAAACATAAATTGACTGTCATATCTATGAATATAAATTACACCTATATCATGTGGCTGACCAAACTCGTATTTTACAACAAAGACAACTTCTCTTAGAAAGTACATATAAAAAAATTAAGATTAACAAGACGTGTCAAAACTATGATGGATCATGCTTAGTACAGAAGGTAAAAGATAAACTTGACAAACAATTGTGTATGCATGGCTTTCAGTAAAGAACATATCGTAATACTGAGGAAGAGCATTAAGACACATTTCGTATTTTTGACTTACTATGCCAAGTCATTTATGTACAGTCTCTTATGATGAAATATATTCAAAATTGATGGAAATAAACTTAATATACTTTTTTATAATATTTTTCCTAAATGTGACTTCTTTGTTTTGTTCTTAGTTTAACTAGAAATGAAACGATCATATTGGGGATTTTCATTGTTTTCTTTTTAAACGCATTCTACTGAATATTTAATCGTACTGCCTTGATAAAATTGTATATTTGTTCTCATACAATAAGCCTTTGTTCATTTAATTGGTGATTATCTGTTTGAAAATGTTGATAACAAGAGGCGACACCTCGATACGTCATCGTGTGACGTTTTGGACTATCCGGAAGTAGAAAGAATGTGGTCGCCAACTAGTGTTAAACAGGGGCGGTAATAACTATGAATCGATCTACAGTATTACCATTCTTGTTTATTATTGATTCGATCGACTTCCATTTTACAAAGTACAATAAACTCAAGAAAGCCCATGTTAAGTATAAAATGTCGCTGCGTCACAAAATGTTGTCGGTGACATTTTGGTGAGGTTGTAGAGTACCAAAATGTCGCAGCCGGCGACGACGTTTTGGTACGGGAGTGCACATATTTCGCCCAGTTAACCAAAAAGAGGGCATATCCAACATTTGACTGACTCAATGAATGAACGAACGAACAAATGAATGATTTAATGAATGAATCATCAACACACCATGTTAATCCCTTGGTTGGGCAACAAATATGTGCACGTCCGTTGCAAGTTGCAGGTATTTTGGTATGCGGCGACATTTTGGAACTCTACATCCTCACCAAAATGTCACCGTCGTTGGATACGCCCTCTATTTGGTAGTCTATACGAAATATGAGCACCCTCGTACCAAATATTACCCAGTTGCGACATTTTGGTACTCTACAGCCCATGAATTCGGTCTGTGTCTATATTACACATGTAATCAAGCTGATATATGTGTAACAATGCGTGTTATGCTTACTTAACATGTTTGCCGATATAAATATATATAGTTCGTAAAAAGTATAAAAAAAAAAAAACAACACCAAGGCCGTAGCCTGGTGCTAATATTTGGTTAGGCAAACTATACTAGTATCTCCCGAGCGGAGCGAGGTAAAAAAATCAAAGCGAGGGTTCGCCTTTAACAAATTATGCAGTCGTGCCCTTAACTATGATGTATTCATACCTGCAATTGCCTGTATAACCCATAAATTGTAAGTTTTGCGTTTAGATTCGTTTCTCGGAAAGTATTAGTGCTGGTCTTTCCCAATTTCAAATATAGTTTAAGGTAATCCTTCTTGAGTCATACCTTTTTATGACTTTTTCAGTTTTAGACAAATATTTTAATTTGAGTCACTCATTATCACCTTCTGTTACCAATGCTACTACAACTTGTACTGTAGAATCATCCTTTAGCTCAACCACTTAAGTGTTGGACTCTTAACACAGGGGTCCCAGGTTTGAATTCCAGCAGAGTTGGTTGTTTTTTGTGCCTCTGTTATAATATCATGTACTGTGTAGAATTGCAAGATGGCCACTATGGCATTAATGAAGTAATAATGAACATTTTTAGACACATTGATAATAAGAGATTTTGAATGAACGTGCAGTGAATAGAATAGCTATCCTGAGTGGAGGAGCTCTTTGGAGTCAAACATCTGGGGCCGCTAAGGCCCCTATGAACTGTGGGGTTTTTAAAACAAATTCATGTGTTTTTAGGGACATATTTTTATACCAGAAATATGGAGTTTTTTAGTGAAGAAGAGTGCGATTTTAGCACATATGAAAATGGACACAATTAGTCATAGTTGGTGACAATACTATTTTGTTACAAAAAAGGGAACACTTTCAACAAGAAATCCTAATATAATAAATGTAAATACCGAATATTTAGTGAGACAATGGTATAACGGCCTTAAACAACAACGTGCAATACGGTCCCGACGCTATTCCGTGGAGCAAAAAACAAAATCACACGATTTTACACCACGGGGACATACACGGGACTTGCATGACAGCCAAAACGTGAAATGTAAGAGGGATACAACACTGGTCATGTATCACGGGGATCTATAATGAATACGATAGCGGCGTATGTTGTATATACTTATAGTAAACGTTGATCCCGTCAAGATACCATCTAGATAATCTGCCCAGAGATAATTGGGCGATAATCACCTCAGTGTGACATGTACCACGAATGAGACATAGATGTCATCTTGTAATCTAATGTTTAAAATCATGTACGAGATTTACTGTAAATCTATATTGGTAGACTTCCGGTGAACTTCCTTTTTGTGTGTTCCAGTCACAACCTGACACTAATGACGTGACAGGTGATCTTATCTTTGTAATATTGTCAGTGATATCATCAATACTGGGTCAGTGATTAACTATATATCCACAATAACTGTCTGTGCGACATTTCTACCCATCAACCTTGTTTCCAGAATTAAAGCTCTGAAGCGACCCCGTGGTAAAAACACGACACAAGCGACGCCATGCATGTACCTTGAATACGAATATAACACATGTATAGATAGATATATGTAGTACTTTTCAAGAGTGCGTATACTGTTGTCTTATTTTTCAATTAAATTAGTGGTTTCAAAATATGTGTGGCTCCCATCAATTACATGTACCAATTTTGGTCCAGATTAAAAGGAGGCCACAATGGTCTAAAAGGTCTACAAAGGATGGTACCCTTAATGCTTAGAGGACCCCTTCAGTCCTCGTAGAGGAGAATACCAATTTTTTCCAGATTTAAAGAGGACCACTATGGCCGGTGGGTCTTCTTCTCGTATATGACATACTGGAAAAAGCTCTAGACCCAAGGCTACCGGAAGCATTAGAGAACCGTACAATATATAATCTTAAGGGTCCAAAGAAGGTGTGTGCAAAGTTTGGTCTACCTGCGGGGACCGTAGCCATTCTGGCCCTCACATTTGGACACTTTGCCGCTGTGCGTTCACATAACAGTTGAATACGAATACATTATTTCATTGAAAAGAAATTGAACTACCATTTTCTTTGTTTGCGAAAAACGACAAGTCACTTTTGTGTGTTAAGTTTCGATTAACGCTCCTTCACTCTTTCGACAAAAACACGATTGCGAAGGAGCGAAGAAACAAAGGAACGAAAGGGCCTAGAAGCGAAAACATGGTGGCGAAGGTGCGAAGGAGCGAAACACGATGGCGAAGGAGCGAAAAGCAAAGAAACGAAGGAGCTAAGGAGCGAAACATGGTGGCGAAGGAGCGAAGGAACAAAGGAGCGAAGAAACAAAAGAGCGAAGGCGCGAAACACGATTGCGACAGAGGGAAGTAATCGCCATCGTGTTTTCGCTCTTTCGCGTTTAGGTCGAAGGAGTGAAGGAACGACTGGCCCTACAACGTTATTAAGTTAATGTTATTAATACCATAATGAATGAGATGAAAAAACCAAACTTTCTGAAACAAACACAAATTTGTCCTGTAATGTACCTATCATATCTGAAATTTTTCTAATCACATAAGATTAAGACATATAAATATGTACTCCTTAGTGGTATACTTTTGACACCATTCGGAACACCTCGAACGACGTACAGTTTTATGAGAGCATCGACCGAAGAGTTCCGAATGGCTTCGATATACATCACTCAGAACCAAGTATGCTTAGCAAGAAGAGAAGTTCGGAATTCTGCCGTTGGGTGTGACATGCACAGTTCAGACCACCAAAGACTATGATATGATCTTACTTATCTTCAGCATGTATTATTATCAATTATGCAGGACATTTATTCAGAGGCATCGTACAGGTTGAGCAAGTTTATCGCATAAATGCGGCTACTGTACAGTATTGAATATGAATCAGCAACCTCCAAGAAATATATATGTATACGTCGTCCTGCGGTGATAGTCTGCATGTGAAACGTATGGCGTTCTGGTGTTCTTTGAGCGATAAATAGCCGACGTGTCTGTCTGTTTACCCATCTCTCTATCTATAGAGATGCATCATCCACGTTGTATACCCTATATTCTACTTCAGACAAACACCATTCCTGTGGTGGTTCTGAGTAATGGTCGGGGTATTCGTCTTACTCAGCTCAAAACTAGTCCTACACTTATCAACATATTTGTGGCGTTATTTACGTATTTTTAAATATCATATTTGTGAAATATTATGTATATGCACCTAATCACCTATGTCTGTCGGAAGATAGTCAACGTTGTTGTTTACCCATGCAGTTTCTCGGTTAAAAATGCCTTCCTCTTACATTCAAAAGCTTAACAAAGAAAAGGCAAATATGTTTTGGATTATTTTTTTCTCTAAATTTCACAAAGAAAAATATTTTTATCTACTTTGAGAAACGAAGATATGTTATATTTAGCCAGATTTGTCATTCTTGTCAGTAAATGTTTTTTCTCCCTTGCTGTAAGTGGCAATATTATATTGACATCGATTCTAATTAATTAGTTCTCTGAATATTTACAAGTTTATAGACAGGTAAAACAATAAATGCGTTTGTTGATTAAAGAAGTTATTTTGTACAATGAAGACATATATTAAACAATGGTATCAATAGAGGTTATACTGTATGGTTAATTTATTTTATTACTCTCTGCAAATTCTTATAAAAAAATGATTCTGATTTCACACGTAGACGTCTGAATAATTGTACTTCAAAACTTCAAGTCCTATCTTATAACTTGTAAACATGTTCGCACTTTTCTATACTATAATCACGGACACCGTAGCTCAATAGTAAGAGCGTTTGGTTCATTTGCGGAGACGCGGGTTCGATCCCCAGCCACGTCACGTCTAAAACGTTAAAATTAGGTACGTGTAACATCGCTCCCAGCTTAGTGCTCAGTATTTCTATTTAGACGAAGGCTTGCTTGTGACCAATTTAAGTATAATGTCGATGTGGCTGTGGCGTTATGTTTCATTGAGACAGCACTATAAAGTCGTCATCAGTGTCCACCACATAGATATGACATAGACATACGTTAAAAGGGACGTGAAATCACCTTTAAAAACAAACAAACAAATCGGCGATGCTGTATTAAATGCAATAACGGATGTCAAATGGTATGAGTATTATGATGTTTTAAACCATAATTTTGTAGAATAAAGTATTAAATTCAAATTCCAGTACCGAGCCGGGATCGAACTCACAAATCATTCGGCCGACGAAGCCTAGCATAGCAACGACCGTCGTTGAAAGCTCTACTGTTGTAAATAGAGTGACACAGCCACTTCTACACATTATCACGACACCGAGCCAACTAGTCCTAGAAATGCTGAACGTTTAGCAGGGATCGAGAAGATAACCTAATTTTATCGTCGTATGTTTGACGCAGCCGGGATTCTAACCTTCGCTCTTGGTTTCTAACACCAGCCTACCAGCACGGAGTGAACGCTCTATCTCTGGGTCATTGAACATGAGTAGACAGACCAACCGTCATCACATCTAATATAGTTACACATCGAACACACATAGAACAATTGAAAATCTCCATATGTTTATATCCAGACTGATAACCTCAGAGGAGTCTGCTGTAGTGGCTAATGATTTGGCGAAGACTTGAAGAGTTGTCTTCCAAAGATAGATAGCATATTTTATTTAGTTTTGTACAGATTCTACACACGGTTCATTGTCACTCTTTTATAAACTATCGCTATATTACTGTGTATTAAAATTACCCGTGAATAAACGAAAACAACACAGTAAGTTTTCAGATAATGACGTCGGACAGAAGCCAACGAAATTGTTTTTGATGGTTGGTTGTTTGTTTATTGTGTTGGGGTTTAACGTCCCTTTAACTCATGTATAGATCACATCAAGACGCTGTTTGCTTGTAACAATGTGTGCACTTTTGCCGAAATCGTTTCAAAAAGAAAAATCAAAGTATAACCTTCCTTGTGTTACTCCGGGGTTGAATTAGATGCGGGATCCGTAGCTCATTTGGCCTTACCATCATAGACCGACGGTCCAAAAGCTAAGATCAAAATGACCTATGGTTCCCGCAGCTACGGTTGAATACTTTGCAACAGGGATGAAGTGTCTTACTTAAGCATGTTATAAAAGTGTTAAAATATATTTATTTTCAATCCTTAATATTTGTTTGACATAAAAACTAAAGATAAATACATTGAGCCACTCCTTTGCCTTGGCTTCCACCCTAGGAACTTACGTAAGTTCATGTTGGCACATCTTTCCGAAGACGGACATTTCACCACATGGCTAAAACTTCCAATAAGTGCTCCTCTTTATTCCGTCAGAATGCCTCCTTGATAGCGTGGGCGGTGGAGGAGTCGGAGGACGAGCATTCACCTCAGATTCAAGATGGCGTCTCATCTTCAACAGATGCTTTGTGGAGTATTTCTTATACATACTGTGTGTTGAATGTGGCGGTTCGCTGTACTGAGATTTCTCAATAGTGTCCGATACACAACTGGACAACTGTTGACTGATGCGGTTCCCCTGACCAATGTTTGGTAGGAAACTTCTATCCGGTGGTAGCCGTTCACGGTCTGTATCATGGTTTCCGAGGGCGGGCAGCGAAACGGTCGTATTGCCAAAAAGACAAGAAGATCCTTGGCAGTTGACCCTTGCCTCTAGTGAACCGTGACTAAAGGCTCTAGACTGAGGTAGCGTTTGCGGCGGTAGCATTAGCGGTCTGGAAACTCTTGTAAGGGGAGGTAACTCTTTGTAGGGGGATTTTTCTTTCTTCTCTTTCTTGTTTTTATCTTTTGAATTCATATTTCTGTTCAAATTTGTGTCTATTAATTTCTCCATTTTCTTTTCATTTTTAATATATTTCTGCTCGCTCTCTAATTTCATTTCATCTTTAATATTTTTTTCCCTTAATGTTTCCACGGATGCACTCTTATTCTTGTCCAAATTGTTATCAAAAACTGTTTTCTTCTTGAGCAAAACTTGATCGGTTTTAGTTGCACTTCTGTTACTGTTTTCACCAGATGAACTTATGGCTATTTCCTTTTTTCTTTCACTGTGAATTCTGCCCTTAGCGACAGGGCGTCTTTTCCCGTTAAAATTCTTACATCTCTCTAGTTTTTGATTTGAAAAATATTGACTAAATGAATTTTTTTTGTTTTGATGCATATCTTCCTTTAACATTTCCTCTTCTTTGGCAAGTTGAAGAAGCTCAGTGGAAAGGGGACTAAATGGGTTCGGTAAGTTCTTATAGCTTGTAGTTGTAGGAGAAGATGCTGGTGAATAATATGTTAGACTCTTTGTTTCGTCTTGTATACTCACTCCGCGTTGTGTTTCACGCGATAACAAAATGTGTGCGCCTTCATCAGGTATTGGTGTTCTTATTAAATACGTGACGTTGCCGTCTCCTTGACGACAAAAATCATCCTGAAACATTGGTTGTTGGTCACTCCGTGTAATGATGACTTTAGCGTCTTCGTCAACACAATCTGTAGGTGTGTGGTAGTTATCCTTTTGTGATTTATATACATGGCAAACCTCCTTCGACTCCGCATCACAAAATCCTGACAAATAAATGTGATATACATGTACATGTAAGTGTGCAAACAATTATTATACAATAGACGGTCGTCATCTTGAAAATGGCTAACGATTTCACAATATAATTTAGCTTAGGTTGGCTAACAATGAATAACAATAAAATAAACACACATAACTGACCATATAATCTATGAGCAGGCGCGTAACAACCTATGTAGATAAAAGCCCGGGCTTACACGTCATTTTGACTATATGATATAAAATATCAACAAGAGGCCCATGGGGCCTTAACGTCCATCTGGATTGGCATTTGAATATTTTTGATCCTAGGGTAACATCTTGAACAAAGTTGGTTCTCCATGCCCTAAAGTTACTACAAACCAAAGCATTATGCACTTCTAGTTTATATAAAGATTTTTGAAATTTTATCAAATTTTCTCCATTTGGGCCCCAAAGTGACTCTCCCCGAGTACCTTCATTTGAACGAATCAGAATCCCCTTCCTCTAAGGATGACATCTTCCAAGTTTCGATGAAATTGGTCAAGTAGAGTTTGACAAGTCGCATATGTGAAAAAGTATCATATTTGCTATATATATAGTGTTGAACTTTGACCTCAAAATGTGTAACCTTGTTTTTAACCCATGGTCACGCCTTGAAGAAACTTGATTCTCCATTCCCTTATGTTACTACAAACCAAAGCATTAGGCTCTCTGCCATCCAGTTTATTATTTTTTTTTTTTATTTTACCAATTTTGTACCCTATAGTGGCGCCCCCTAGGGGCTAAGCCCCTTAATTTGAACCATTCTGAACCCCCTTCTCCTAGGGATGACTTCTTCCAAGGTTGAATAAAATTAGTCCAGTAATTTTGGAGAAGAAGTCAAAAATGGGGAAGTTATCATATTTGCTATAGTGTGAAACTTTGACCCCAAAATGTGTAATCTAATTTTGACCCAAGGTTCACGCCTTGGAAAAACTTGTTTCTCTATGCCCACAAGTAACTGCATACCAAAACATTAAGCTCTAGGCCTTCTAGTTTTTTAGAATTATTTTTTTCGAAACTTTATCAAATTTTCCCCCTTTTGAACCGCAAAGTGGCGCCTTCTGGGGTCCAGCCCCTTCATTTAAACAAATCTGAATCCCCTTTCCATAGGGATACTTCCTATGACAGAGAGCCTTTGACAGAGAGGGGAAACTTATTAAGCTACTAATACTTGTACGGGATTTTTTTCTAGTAATAATTATAAGTCTTATAAAATGTGGACCTGTCTTGAATTAT
>JAUMGZ010167951.1:0-15357 GCA_032359645.1 Pododesmus macrochisma
ATATTTGGTTAATTTTTCTGTGTGCGTCCAACGTTTTCCTTTTGTTTGCCAATGTCCATGGACTTACGGCTTTAGAACATCGTCTTGGTTTTTTGAATATACTTCTTTTTTAACCACACCGCCAGGTGTTGTGCTGGGTGACCGTTCTAAGTCGGTCCGTAAATATTACTAGTCTTGAGGATTGTTGTGATGCTAATTTAATTCCCTTCATTCTGGTGCTTAATTGTTTGATGCAGCTATTGTTTGTTTGTCAATGACTCTCGTTCTGTTGATTCCACTCATCCTGTTTTTTTTACCCATTTACAATTTTTTGACGTATTATAATTACATTTTATCTTTGTAGGACACTTATTATCGATATACCTTTAGGTCGGTCTTTAAAGTACACTTACCACGAAGACAACAATTCGGTTAGACTCTACATTGACATGTTATGAAACATTGATGGCACCCTTGTTATTTTACTTGCATGTATCTAGTTACGCAGTGTCAGTAGTTAATACCTATAATAATACAAATATAAGGAAACATGACAGTTTAATCCGTGGGACTGATGGTCAAGGATGACGCAAACAAACTTAAAGTTGCAAT
This sequence comes from Pododesmus macrochisma, assembly GCA_032359645.1. Taxonomy (NCBI): domain Eukaryota; kingdom Metazoa; phylum Mollusca; class Bivalvia; order Pectinida; family Anomiidae; genus Pododesmus; species Pododesmus macrochisma. Next base: position 592 of record JAUMGZ010167951.1, read on the forward strand.
AAAACCGCATACAGCTTTATAATGATATATATTTTTTTATCTACATCCCTATTTCATGTTTCTTTTATTCAAGTAATGTATCTCTGTTCTTTGATCAACACCTTATCGCGGAAGAGGGTAGGGTGTGTCAGTGGCCTGGACATCTATGCTGTCCAGAGCTGATGTTCTTGGTAGGGTCAGACAGGTTAGAGTATAGAGGAAAGGCAAAGATTTGCACGCCTTTAAGGTAATATAAAGTTGTTGGAGCCTAGGGTAGTAACATTCACATTTAAGAGAGTAAACAGGGGTGATCACTCTTGTGAACTTGTGCAACAAAGTAACACATTATGCTATATCTAATTGTGTTAACCTTTGAAAAAAGCTTTTTTTATCCATATTCAATATTTCTTAATGTCCATAACAAAATTTCACAGTGAGTAGGATTAGATAATCAATGTTGAAGGTAGAAATGTAGATTAAGAGCATCTTCGCTAGTCTTGGGCTACCCTCGCTATCTAGATACACGTAGCGGATCCTTACCCTTGGGATAGCGAAGATAAAAAAATGTTGATAGAATTTTGTTACGTTTCATTACCAAGACAAATAATTGAGTTTGTCAGTATCAAGTGTTCTTCTAACTCTCAGCCGAGACGGACTGTAATACATGTACATACACCACTTTAGGCACTGCATGATACATATGCAAAAAATAGATACATCAAATACATTGTACATTAAACATTCATAGATTTTGTTCTAGAACGTATCCAGCATCGACAGATGTATATTTATCAAAATAGAATACATAAAATAAACGCAAAGAAACTAAAACAGCCTGAAATGTGTGGTCAAACGTTAAAATTGTATTAGTCAGCCAACTTCAAACATTGATAACAGTCTATGAAGGACATCTAGCGATGCATTGAAACAATACGTATCTTGCATATATGTTACAATGAATAGAAAAAATCCGGAGTCTTGTCTAGTCTAAGTGAATTTTCTCTATACCGTCCATTAATCACGTCTGCTTTGGAACAATATATTTGGTTGGGAACAGGGGTGTCTCATACTTAGTATTGGCTCTATCCTCCGATAAATCATGTTTCAGGTTGTATTTTTGTATTGCAGCTAGATTTGATAAAGATGTTATTTCGAATTAGTAAAGTCACTACACTTAAAATACTACGCAACATTTAAAAAGTATTTTGCGATTATACGCACACCTTTTATTAGATGTTATATGCACATATATTGCTTAGTTGATATGCTTTATTTCATCGGTCATGAGTTTCATGAAGTAAAACTTGTCCGACTAGAAGTGGAAAAGGTCTCTATTACTAGTTATCGGAGGCCAGGATTAATATTTGATTGAGTTTTCAAATTGTGACACAATTCTAAAAAATTCATAGCTTGCTTTATGTCATAGGCGCGGTCTTCTCACTCAATAAGTTGGTTCAACGTCAATTTATAATATCACAATTTTGATGTCCCTTCAAAATTTGCAAGATCATTTTTGTGATGAATTGTTAATGCGGCTATTTTTTGTTTGAAAATATCTTTTGTTATATTAATATCGTATTTCTTCTTTTTTGCACATTTAACGCCTTATTGCGATTTTGGGCTGTGTTGAGTAACGTCGATCCATATATTCTTAGGGGACCGTATATAAAAAAAAACCCAGAAAACAAATGATGTGGAAATCTGAACTTTAAGGTTATTGACCAGAGAGAAACAATTATTAGCAATTCAAAAACAAAGGAGCAGTATTAAATAGAGTTTAACAACACGCCACACCAACTTGAAAGAGGAGCTTACACGCAACATCATCTTCGCAAGCAAAGTTTCGCTACACTACGTTTCATTGCTACGATAGGTCAGCGAACTGAAAGGAAGTGATTCGTATAAGTTGGCTAGCGAAGATGACGGAACATCTACATCAAGAAGTTTTATGAAAGTCCAGGAATCAATGGCTTCTCCCATGAGATCTAAAGATTATTTGGCGATTGCAACACATTAAGGTGGAATTCGACAACGTTGGACACAAATTTGAAAAAGAACAAGCATACATGAAACAGTGGAAGGAGCTCGGCAAGATCGGACAAAACTGAATGGAGACCATGAACTATATATAAAAGTTAATTGGCATGAAAATCTTACCAACTGTTTTTGACAAGATGTTCAAAATGTTTCAGGCTATCGGAAGTCCTATTGGCCATATTTGATGGATATCGGATAGACATTTTGGACACGAATCAGACCATTCAAGAAACATCTACATCAATTCAAGTTTTTTACAAGAAGTTGAAGAGGGCTCAACCAACGAGTAGCCCTGTCGGCAATATTGGATGAATATTATAATTATGAAAGGGGGCTGTGGGTGTAACATGCACACAATGCCCCTGTAGTCGAAAATGTGAAAACTTAATGACGGACAATGATCTGGTATCGCAACATCTAGGTGGACTTAAGACTAAACAAGAATAAGAATCAAATGAACAGATTGAGTTAAAATTGTTTAATTGTATAAATTCAAAATATATGTAACAAATTTAAAGACAACTAGTCACGATGAAAAGTTTACAACCGTTCCACATAATCATTTGAATTGTCATTCAACAATGAGTTTTATTTCTGTGGCATGAAAAATGTATATTATATTTAAAACAGACTTAGGCTGGATGCTCTTTATATATGATCTGCTTATATGTGTGAAAATTCTTAAAATTCTTATCATTATTTGTCCTTTATTTTTGATCTTAATCGTCCATCATCAAACGGAACATAACGAATCTACCACACCAGAGTAATATTGTTTTTGACAAACAAGAATAATGTGCTTTTTTGTGCAAGCGTGAAAACAGGACATACGTTTCTAATGCGTTTTTGACGAGCAAAATATATGTAGACTTTGAAACATTGTTTTTCAAGAATGCAAAATAATATAAGTAAATACAATATTTATTTTAAAGAACAAAATTGTTATACAGATCTTATTCTATATAAATTATAGAAAAAAATCATTTTATGACACCAAAATGAAACATGTAATGTACTCTCCCAGAGGGATTGATCTAATGAATGCTAAAACCATAATAATGACTTTATTGTCTTATATGACATCCTTACTGAGTACGATCTGTTCATACAATATAAAAACTAAAACTACACCATACTAACAACATGGACGCTCTCACATAATATTTGCAAATTTTCATTTGAAACTCTCTCACACTTCATATGTTAATAAATAAATATGTTGATTTCACTAGCACATACAACTACTATATTTCTGCACTCTACAAGTTTGTAGATAACATCCGGTATGTGTAACGCCACGCAACACTATCAGAATCATGGAAGAAAACGGATTTCCGATTAATTGGTCCGTGAGTTCACAGTGGAGGAAGGAGATGATAGTCACTATAATCATACTGACGTAGAATTAGCTTGTTCTTTGTTCCTCTCTGTATTGTTAACGCTTGGCGTACTATTGTCGTTATTATTACCCTGCAAGACAATAATTTGAAAGTTCTTGGTAAAACGGCAAATAAAAGTTAACATGCATTATAAACGCTGTAAAATACAAAATTGACAGCTGTTTAGAGGGATGAAATTAGGACGATTTAGTAGTTGTCTGTTACATTCAACTTTAGAGAGATTGAATTATAAGTTTTGGTGAATGCTGACAGTTGTTATAAACTATAAATTAAAGATAATAGGTAAAATGTTATGCGTATATGTAGACTATCACAATCAGATTTAACAAAATCATCTGTGATTCTTCAGATATAATAATAAAGCGGAATAGGGTTGTAATAGACTAATTAAAAAACCCGCATAAGATGACATAATAATCTTTCATTTTGATAGAAATGTTCTTCAGTTATTTGCATGTATATCACCTTTTTCAGTTCATTATTACGAATTTTAAATAGATCAATGTTGTATAGAGGTACATCTACGGTTATATTATTGTTAGTTTCAATTGAATACTTACGTTGTCTAGTCTTTGGAAATTAAGGTTAACTTTTGGAGATTCTAAAACTATGTGTCTGAAATCCCATGTATACGTCAGGGTGTATATAACAATTAGCGATGCAGAACACCATTCTGTTATTGTTGACACGAGATATACTCCACGAAGTTTATCCTTAAATAGAAATCATGAAACGATATTACTTTCAACTACGGTGGATTCGCGATACAATTATTCATTTCTTTTGCTCATTCTTACACGATTGGTACAAAATGAAAATAAATTATATTGTCAAAAATTCAAGAAAAAAGCTAATTGTTAATGTTTGAAACAATATACGTAGCTCACAAACAATATATAAGTATATAGGTATTTGATTTATAAAGTTTGAAGTAAAACGATATGATTTGTTCAATATTGTGCCATGACCAGGACCTTTCCACACTGAAAGAAGTTGTATGCTTAACTTATAAACATTGTGTATGAAACAATTTCAATTTTTGTTTATGAAGGTAAAAGCAATTGATACCCTCATACTCACATCTTTTGTTCCATCTCCTTGATGTTCTTTAATTTTATAAAATGTTTTGGTGATAACAACTTCAACTTAGTTAAGGATATAAATTATAATAAGAAATAAAATTAAAAATTCCAATATTTCATTTCTTATTGATCATTTAATTATGGTATGGATCTATAATGCATCAAGATAGTTTCAGGTTTAGGAGTGTATTCTCCCTTTTCATATAAGTACTTTATGCTGAATAAGAATGGTCTTTTTCTCTTTTCGTTTAGATGTTTTGAGGCCAAGCAAACATTTATCGTTTTTTTCGTTATAAATTTGATATTTGCATAGCTGTAGTTTAGATTTAATTCAATGCTTTCTCAAAACTTATATAACAATGATTTTTGTTTTACTGCCAAACACTTGCTAATTTCTGCCTTCAAATTGAAAAATATAACTTTTTGCTTAACTGCCAAAAACCTCCCAATGTTGTCTTTAATTTCCAAAGAACAAAACTAAAATTTAATAGCCTGGCCTAAAATACTGTTGTCTTGTTCATAAAAATTGTGTTTTTCATTTTCTTTTCTGAAAGAACCAAACGTTAACGCTATCAGAAAAAAGCAATTTGAGCTTCGCCATTTTTACATGTTTTGTAAGGATACATATAACTAATACACAACACAGCATGACTGTATTTATCAGTTGAGTTATCGCCACGACCACATTTCCTATCTTCTCCCTGCGGAGTTTCCATGTAATCCGGGTCTGTAGTATACAGTATGCTGTTCCACAACCAAAAGCCAATGTAGCGCCGACATAATGGGGGCCTCTGGATACCTTCGTCTACAACACAATGTTACATCGTGGTAGAGAGTTAGTTGAACTTTGTAAATGATTCACACGTAATATTTCGAACAATTGTATCTACACTTGAAGATGCACAAGATGAAACAGAAAATAAGACATTATATAAGTTACTAACATCCTTGTATTTCAATTAGAGTTAAATGAACCAAACATAATGTGTGGAGACCAATATAAAAATACTGGTCAATGATATCTCAGCACAGTTGGAACGCAATGGAAGTATAAATGATCGGGTCAACAGGATAGCAGACTCTAACTACAGGATTCATTCTCAGTTGTGTTTGTATGCAAGTTTTTTATGAGTTAATTGATGGTTACCTGGAAGTTTGCTACAATGCTCATCCCTAGGGCTGATAAAGCCCCTATAACAACACCAGCTATGTTGCATTTCTGCCATCTCATGACATCATTCATCTTTTTCTGGTTAAATATTTCCTTCAGGAACATGTATCTCACCAGGACGTTCATGACAACTGTAGAATAATATAATAAATAATAAGGATTATGGATTTATATGCGTGAATTTTATTTAGTTAAAATGCAAAAGGACTTTACTATAATGCAGATAAGTATGTAGTAAATGCGAATAAAGACGATCTATGCTAAAACTCGATGGACTATACTGAAATAAGGCATGCATCCAGCCATCTATGTATATTCTAATAAGAATAATAGTATCATTAATGACATATCTGTATAGACAACATGGAAATAGTTAAGAAACACACCTAACCTTTACATCCACGTGATTGCAAAAACACTATATTTTAGTTAGTTTATTATAAAAAGATTTTGAAATTCTGTCACATATTTTTTGCATTTTGTCCGTAAGAGGCGTCCCTGTAGTCCGCCCAATCACAAAAAAATCTGAGTTCCCCTCCAGCTAGTAAAATTTTATGAAGTGGTTTTGCACAAAAGATGAAAGTGTGAAAACTTACATATATGCTAGTGTTGACATTTTTTTTCAAAACGTGTTATATGTACTTAGTTTTGACATAAGGGTTGCGTCTGGAACCTTTACCCAAAAGCTTCTAAAATGCATGCACTAAGTTCTAGGACTTCAAGTTTATAAGAAGATTTTTGATAATGTAATCCCTCTTGTGGCACCCTTTGGAATCAAAGCCCTATCATTTCACCCAAGGATCCTTCCTACAAGATTCGTTGACTTCGGTAGCGTCGTTTTCGGGAAGATGATAACATTAAAAGATAACATTCAAGCTATTTCAGTGTTAAACTTTCATGGCATCAAAACGGGTAGTCTATATTTGACCCACAAACACACCATTAACAAACTTGGTTCTTTATTCTAAAAGGTCACCATATACGCAAGATTTAGGGCCTCTAGTTAATTAGAATTTTTTTTTTAACTGTTGTCAAATTATCTCCTTTGTCGTTTCCTTGTGGCACACCCGGGAGTCCAAACCTCATCATTTGAACAAATCTGAGTCCCCTTTTCAGTATACTTAGTACCCCATTTAGTAAAAATTGGTCAAGTGGTTTTCAACAAGAAGTGAGCAATGTAGAGTTAACATATTTGCTAAGATCCAAAACGCGTAACCTATCTTTTCACCCCAGCGTCATGCATTGAACTAACTTGGTTCTCCATTTCCAAACGTCACTACATACGCAAATACTATAGCACTCTGCCTTCTAGTGTATTATTAGTTGTTCTGCCGTTTATTGAGAAAAAAAACTTAAATGCATCAAACAAATCTTTCTTTCGCGCGGTGAATCAACAGAACGACGTATGTTACATAAATCATCCTGATACAAAGCTATTGATATTTAGCAGACGACATATTAATTATAATGCATATTTTTATATTTTCACTGAGATATTCCATTAATTTTTTTTAAAGAACCCGACACAGCTATAATATTTCTCTAGCTTAATCGACTTGTATTTTTCATTTTTTAGAAATTCAAATAACAAAAACGTTTATTGATAATTTCTAAGCCCTGTTAATTTTTCTTTCTACAATTTTTCTAAATGTGTATTAATTAATAAATATAAACATAATCTAGTGTTCTAGTTATTGTCATTGTATACATTTGAATATTTCATCATTCAGTTATTTCACAACTTTGACCTTATCAACTATTCTATTACAATGCATCTGTTGACAATGTGGTCTACTTTAATGTTATCATCAAAGAACACTTATGGAACAATGGAAATGATATAATGAACTGTTCTTTCTATATTTATGAAATATTTATACATAGTGTTTTTGTTTTAATTCAGTTTTATGTTTCAAGCGCAAACATACTTCGTTATTTCATTGTATGTTATTCAAGTTATACATGGTCCATGCTTATGTGTTTTTTCATGTTACTAATCTTTCTTGATCTCAGATTCAAGAGGTGCAATTTAATATTTATAACACCGATGTACCGTAGATAAGCGATATAAATATACAAAATCACATTACAAACACAGGAAAGTGACTAATAATTCAGAGAGGCGTTAAATGATTTACCCAGTTCAACACTTGCGCTGTTACATTGTACTACATGTAAGTCATCAATTTAACATAAACCCCGGACAGATTTTTTCGAGGATGTATTATATGCGAATATACTATGTGTAAGATATACACGTGCATGCAATTGCATTCCTCACAAACAAGCATTAGCATGTTATCAGTAATATTAACCATGCATATCCCTGTTTATAACTAGATAATAACTCCAGCTTGTGTAATGCTGTTCAAAATATCGGCCAATCTTCCCTGTTACAGAATTACACAGGTTATTATTGAAAGCTGTATCTTCTACTTAATTTAAGAGTTTTTTATGCTTTTAAAACTGATAAAAAGAGAATTTCACAAGACGCCATTCTAGTGTTTGTGTTGATATGGTCTTATTAAACAATTCTGGTAGCCAAATGGTTATGTTCACAAATAAATACGTACGCATAACGGCTCCTATGTTGATCAACTGTCCAAATACGCATCTCTCTGGAGCCTCTATCGCTGTATGACTGGAAAGAAACGAGACATTAATGAGGAGTAAATGAGGGTAAATATAAACTACAATATTTGTCAATGTAACTTTCTACCGTTTCAAAGATGAGCACACCATTCCATACTTAGATATAATAAATACATCTTGCTGACAAAGGATTGTGAATTATTTAACTACTAATTTCTATTTCATAATTTAACAAAACAAATTCCTGCTTTGAAATATTTTGATAGAATCATTTTTCGGGGGCATCGTCAACAGGGCCATCTACACCAGGGCAGTAGCCTGCCCCAAATCCAGAATTTTGTAATATTTTTTTTCTATGGCAAATTCCCGACAAATGGGCAAATATATGTTTTGCCCCCCTCCCCGACTTTCCCCAAGCTATGGCCATGTTCCAGTAAACAAAATTGCTAACCGTGACGTTCCGCCAAAACCTAAAGTCTAAAATTAAAGAAAAACCTAGATTAGAGAAACTCGACCAAGATTCCAGATCCAGTTACGACTCAATCATCGTCAATGGACAGGCAAAAGAAACTGAATTTTGAATAATAAAACATAACACGCATATATTGAGGATTCACGGGGGTCTTTAAACATAAGTCGACCCAAATAAAACTATAGAATAGACAAATCCATAATTTAGATGGACGCGTAATTATCCAAGGAATTTTTCAACTTTCTGACAGCTGTTTCGACGGATAACCCAGTCCACGTCAGTAGTTCACACAGTTCAGTAGTTCAATTTCTATATAACCAGAACACCAGATGATTCGGTAAATGAATTAAACCGAGCCAAACTGTTAACAACTTAAAAAGGAAAATTTTACAAAATTCAATTATATATATAACTACATCCATTTTTATGGTGGGAAATGCGGTTTAGAAAAAGAAAGGCTACGTAACTCACCTGATATATGGAAAATCGGCCTCTGTGTGTCCATAGCCAACTGAAATAGCGTACCTGTGAATTATGTAAAATAATAATAAGTGTGTTTGACACTATATCCCACTAGGGGATCTCATTGCATCGAAGGGAGGTTTAAACAAGTCAAAAATGAAAAGGGATAGCTAAGCAATTCGCCTTTAGAGGGGTCTTTAATTTTGCGGTGCGTCTAGTTCACCTCCGCCATGCAGAATTTTAGACGAGTAAGTGATAATTTTGTTGCGTTGGTCAAGCTTCACTATAGCTTTGATTGCAATTCAACTGTTTCAAGCCTTTGTTCCTTCTCTGTGTATCCTGGACTTACGAAATTATCGAAAATTACTTAAACTGAGAGAGACAGAGAGAGAGTCAGAGAGAGAGAGAGAGAGTCAGAGAGAGAGAGAGAGAGAGAGAGAGAGGTGTCTCAAATTTGGGAATGTTCCATCAATATACTTACGAAATGAAGAATGTAAGAATTATCCAAATTGCTGTTACGATAGGAAGAAGGTACAAGCGCCTGCGGAAAGCCACCAGGCAGGCTAAACTCATGACTCCTGGGATTTCTTCTACGTCCTTGAAATTCTCAGTTCTGCAAAATATAATACATATTTAGGTCAGTTTCCAAATATTTGAAAATATAGCTTACTGATTTTAAAATTTAAGATTTATTCTAATCCACATTGAATAAGAACATGTAAATATTGCAAAGAAAGAATAAAATTGCGGATTTAACAAGATTTACTAGATACAATTTAATCTATACCCTTAGGCTACAGTTTTACATATATTTCAAACCGAAGAGAAAATAGAATTTGATGTTGATCCTCTAGAAATTGACGTCTGTCAGAAATGTGTTAAATTTTCTACAACGTTCTGTCTTTGGCATGCATGTGTGGTGATTCAATGATATACATTTACTAATCAGCAAAGAGTTGAACAACAAATCAAATCCTAAGGAAATCCTGATAATTTCAATATATCCTTGATGCATAAAAACTTGACAGAAAATTTCAAAAACAAATATATTAACCGACACAGACTGCCGTGTGTGCTCTCTATGCACTTTATAAACAGATGGAAATCAAAACTTGTTATAAACTTTAAAGTGTAGATATTGATCTACATGTATACTGCAAACTTATCTTATTATGTCATAATATAGCATCCTTCATTCTCGGCACTTTAAGAGCGTAACAAGTTTTATCTGTATTCATATGATACTGATAGGCCAAACTTTCGAAGTGGCTGCTTTTTGTCAATCCCTTTCATGTATTCTGCTAATTTTTTAAATCCAGTTATGTATCCAAAATATAATTTTTAAATTTGCATATCAGAGCTCGTACGTAGTACAAGTGGTGCCTATAGAATTTTAAAGATATCTTACTTCAAGTAATTGCTTTCTTTATTTCATTGAGAATTTTGTTCACTACTAAACTTTTTGAAGAAGCAGCTAGTTACTTCTTTGGTATATACCAAGAATTTAATGTTGTATAAATCTACACGACACCGTGTGCTCCCAAGTGGTTTTACCATAATTTTCAGCTATAACTGTACACATTTCCATAGGCCAGTTGAAAGTAAATAACTGTACCAAAATTTCCATTCGGTCTTACTGTATCACTGAAAATAATTTTTTCTTTCACGAAGTCGTAAACCAACGAGAGAGATTTCGACATAAGTTGTAATAACTTGTATTTGAATCGTTGTAAAATAAATAAAGTTTAAATTTTTAAACTTTTTAAACTTTTATCGTCGATGCTAAATTTACTTTTTAATAATTCTGCATAGTAGAAGTAACTGTGGTATGTGGCCATATTGATAAGAATGTCGAAACGACTGATGATTCTTAACATCAGATATGAAATGATTTCTGTATAAAAAAACTGTCATTGTAACGCACCATAGATATCATAATTGGAACACTATAACATTTTGACGGTTAACGGGCGTGTGTTGCAAATAAAGTATTGAATTCAAGAAACCAACGTACGCGCGTTCTAAACTTCTATAAAAACTTGCCCGTCTCTGATGGTGTAAAGACGTCTCTGGTATAGTACAAAGACATGATGCATTGAGGTCTGTTACGGAATACTGTTTTACGGGGTTTCATTATTAAAATCAACGTGGTTGGACTTTTGTTTATATTCTTTCTGGCTCTGTGCCATAACGATACTATAGAATGTGAACACTTGCTCGTTAGGAAATCGTCGACACCTAACTTATCCATTATTAACATCGGCTCGTTATGAATAATCATAGCGAGGCAACTAGGTCGTAAACAATATCGACAAAACTATGAAAAAAATCAAGGTTATTTCAAAAGTATTGTATCAATTAATTAAAACACTATCAACATCTGTCAACATTGATATGGTTTAAAAATGCAATTTCAATTGATGAAATACTTTGACAAAAGTTAAGCCCCAAACTTTTGTGATAAGCATATTCGAAGAAATAAAAACAAATACATTTTGTAAACCCACTTTACAGACCTTTACGTAGACAACATAAAACGTTATCTTAATAATCAGGATGGACGCACAAGAAACTGAAAAAGTAATAGATAATGACGAAAACAGTAAACGCAGCTATTTATCTTAATACAGTTATGTCACTCAGTGTGTGCCAAGAAAGTGTTTATAAAGCATACCTAATTGAAACTAAACAGCCAATCAAACGTTGTCTGTGTTTCTGGACAAGTGCAGTAAAATGTTTTACTCAACGCGTAATTTATAAGGTCGGATAATTGGGACAGATAGCGAGCTCTGGAAAAACCAGACGAAGTCATTATATAAGCAAAGGAATTTACACGCAAAGAGATACATGTAAATTGGAATGTGTGTTACTTCGCAAGAGTTATATCTCGGTTTAGTTGATTAATATCACTCAAATGTTGTTTACAAAAAATAAAAAAGCAAAGAATACAATTTATCAAACTTTCGCTTTTTCGTTAATCGCAATCTATAAAAATAACAAAAAGTAAATAAAATTCCACAAGTTCTGTAAATTTCAATATGATTGTCGTAGTTGAATTGGGGTTTTGTTTCTTTTGGCCACAGCCGAAGTGATAACGGTTGTGCCACGTATACCAGGACAGAAAGGTCTGTGGCTTCCGTGGAAGCATTCCGGTGTTTTAATTAACATACTAGGTTAGTTCATAGCGGAGTGGTGGAGTAGAGTGTAGTAGTGAAATATATTTTTAAAATAAATCACACAATTAAAATTCCAGTTGACAAAACAAGATAAGCTTCAGCAACACTAAGCCTCTTGTGACCTAAAATCTAAGGTCAACACGAACTTGCTCTCCCTCAGAAATTGACTGTGTGTGCGAATAGTACATGTGCCTTCACTCAAAAGATACTGTTCCAATGACCCCAAGCTCAGATCATACATGTATCTTTGGGAGCACAGCTACATAATATGGTACATTCATAACAAACATCCTTAAAACTGGGTCAAGTTCTTGTCACATACAATTAAAACAAGGGAGACAGGGGAATACACATAGTAAATACACAAAAAAATATCTCGTTTATAATTATAAATAATGAGAAGATACTATTTAAAATACTATTTCTACCACTATTGATATATTTTCTTCACTCCACTTATTGACCCACGCTCCACTCCACAACTCAACTCCAGCACTCCACCCAGCATATTATCAAATGCCGAGCTTCTGCTCGCATACTATTTATCACGTCTGAAAGTCCACAGAAACAAGGAGGTCTGAGGATATTAATAGAAATTTCTTTAAACTAAGATTCTTTTTGAAAAGAATCGTCTGGACGGATCACTAAATCAAGATATAAAAGAGCTCGTTATTGCCTTGTTCACACACTTTTGTAACCTGATGAGTTCACGATGGATCTACAACACACACGTGTTGAAGACAACGCATTTAGTCAATTTATTATATCCAATAGTTAACTTCCATGCACTGGTCGACAATACGAGAAAGTAAAATGTCACAACTGTAATAAAACAGTATTTTATAGGATATCACCGCTGTCAGGCAGGGATCGCGGATCATAAAAAGGTGTGAAAAAATATGTACATACATTGATGAGCTGTCGGAAGTGGCTAAAGGCATAATATGTCAATATATCATGTCATTCGATTATTGTCTACTTAAACCAAGCATATGGTAGCAACAAAAGACATGCGTTTCAATACTGCATATACAATGTACTGTTATGAAGGCTGTAATTTTCTGTGTAGTGGAAATGAACAAATACTGTATTGTGTGAAAGGTTTGATGCGCATTTATAAAACACTGTATGATAGTTTAACGATCGAAAAAGATAACATACAATATATCAGAATATTGTTCAAAATTAAGTGTTTATAAAAAAACCTTTCTGGACAGCTTAAGACTTGCGTCGTTACCTGTTTTATTTTTGAGCTTATTTTTTTATTATTTATTTATTGGTGGCATGTTACAGTGTGCAGTTTTGTATTCTTTCTTTGTGATTTTGTTTAGATCAATCGATAATAAGACGGCTCTCATGTTTATGTTTAGTTGAACCTTTTTAGGATATAAAGCAAAGGGTTATGACATAACGTCGACACGACAGAAGGTCGACAGACACAAGGTCGACACGACTGAATATCGACACAACAAAAGGTCGACAGACACAAGGTCGACACGAATAAAAATCGACACGACAAAAGGTCGACAATGACAGTCAAATAATTCTCTCGTTCATTTTCTTGAGCCCACTTTCGTTTTTACGAAAACCGAGCACAGACTGGTTGATAAAAGCTTATCGAGCCTTCTTAACAGTTCTCATTGTCTTAATTCTTATTCCCATCCCCTGCAAAGATTACATGTCAAGCTTTTATTACTCCCCATTGAAAGTACATTGTGTGTTCACTTATGCTGTTATGCGTGCGTGCGTTTGTGCGTGTGTGTGCATGCGGGTGGGAGTTGGGGTGGGGTGTGGGGGTTGTGAGTTGAACAATTTGTTTTTGCATGCTTCGGTGTTTTTATTTTGTTAACTACAATACGTTGTAAAACTTACAGAATGAAAAAACTTGAAACTTCCAACAATCAGTAATCCCTTTAGTTGGATTATGGAATCTGTAAGGGAATTGTCGTTGTCCAAAAAAGGGAAACAAAAATTATTCTTTGAAGGATAAGTACACGATAGACTGAAAAAGATAACTGATTTCAGCGGATATAATTATGAATATTTCATTACAGGGTTATGTAAATGAATCTTCTTTTTTGCATATTTTTGTATTGTCGATATCTTTTCGACGTTTTCCCCCGACGATTTGTCTTGTCGACATTTTGGTATGTCGACGTAGTGTCACTGTCGATGTTTTGTCTTGTCGTCATTTTGTCGTGCATCGAAAGCAAACATCCTTGAATGTACCAGGGACTTTCAATACTGTACTAGCAGTAGTACTGACAGTCCCTGGATATACTTAAACTGAGATCACAATAATGGCACCATGCAGTGGTCGTGTCGTCAATAGAACCAGACATGTTGCTGCACATTGTGAAGGTCGGTTTTGTGTATCAAGGTAAAGGTATCATAC
>JAUMGZ010167962.1:0-11088 GCA_032359645.1 Pododesmus macrochisma
TAATTGAAATGTAATTGCCAATTACAGCCTTTTTTGGAAGTAATTAATTACAATTACAATTACTGTAATTGAAAAATTCTTCAATTACACATTACATGCAATTACTTTGAAAAATGTAATTAATTACACTTAATTACAATTACACAATTACAATTACCCCATGCCTGGAAGCAAGCAATACCCAAGTCTCACTAATTCAAAATTGGAAACAAAGTTCCTAGGCCATGGAGTCGAGCGTCTTCAACAAGCCGAAAAAGTGCATTGCGTTCGGTACACAGAAGTTATTGTCGATTGCGACATTCCTGTTATTGTGAAAATTCGGTGAATGGTCTGGTGTTGGGAAAAGCGGTCCAGAAAATTAAATGTGCGAATCATGTGTACAAATACCCAAGAAGCAGCTAGAAGAAACTTAATGATGATAATACATTTTATATCGGGAAAAACGCTTGACAAAAGCAAACAGGGTCAGATTCACCAATGCAGTGCCATGAGTAATCTGTATACGCTCTAAGGAAGATGATAAGAAGGCTACAGCAAAGAATTCGAAACATGATTTTCGTAACTCTTTTTACACATCATAGGTCAGCACTCGAGGTTATTAACTTTTGCAAAGCCAGACCAATACAGCATCCATTATTTCCCTCCACAACAAATGACAAGTCATTAGATGATGCTGATGACGACCCCCGTTCATAATCTATACCAGACATAATAGAGGACGTATCAACTCTGTGGGCAGTCAATTAAAGTAAAATGGATATGAAAACAACCATAACTGGAAAAACATATCTTTTTATATATATAGATCCAACAAAGTTAACAAAGTGTGGTACAAACTTAATTAGAAACACAATACAACAAATACCAAATTACTTTTCGAAAGATACATTTAATGCATACTTATCAATATCAAAAAAGCTTGATAATGAACCTTTTGAAAAAGCCACTGCACTTCTCAAATCTTTTTAAATACAGACATAACAACAGGAAACTGTTCTTTCTTTTGAAAAGATTGGTATGATAAATGTATAACTATTGTAAATGATATTTTACATGATGACTTAACTTTCCTCAGTTATGATGATTTTAAACAAAAATAAAAACTAATTTTCTATATTACAATGCACTGATATGTACTGTAAAACAATTTTGAAAGAAAAACCAATGTTGTTCTTTAACAAATATTAAGAAAATAACGTGTCCATTTATACCCCCAGTAGTACATTTAATTCTTAAGTGTGTTAAGGTGCAAGACCTGTAGATGAAAAGTTTAACTCCAAAAAAACATGGAGTCAACAATTCATATTATCAAACTATGATATCACTATAAACATATATTTTTATATCCGTTCAAAGCTACAACAAACACGAAATATAGATGGCTAGATTTAGAATTAACCACAGAATACTTAGTACAAATTATATTTTAAAAAGAATGGAAAAAAAGACAAAATAGAAACAATTCATCATCTCTTACGGGATTGTATCAATACTCAACATTTACTGAGCGATCTAGAAACTCTAATAGATATAAATAACATAAATTTCAATTTTAACAACCAGACCTTTATTTTTGGATTTTTTAACAAACGTTACACTCATAGATTAAATATTTAAGATGACATTCTTTTTGCATTAAAATACTACATTTAAAAAACAAAGTATACTGAGGGCCAACTGTCAATAAATGGATTAAACCAATACTTAAAAATTTGTTTCGAACACAAAAAAGTATTATACTCTGATAATAACCTTTTCGAGCCACAAATGGTAAAATTGGAAAATAGTTTTTCAAGAAAACTTATTCTAAACTGCTTTCAAACAAACATATCTTTACCCTCCTGAGTATCCTCTACTGTATCATACAACATGGGTAAAATTTACTTATTCATACATAACACTCCAACATTTCTTGCCAATACAAGAGAATAACTATTTCTAGATATTGACATAGATCACCTGACAAACTTACATGTATGCATTCCCCCCTTTGAAATGAAATTACAAAATGCACAATAGTAGTACAATTACGCTCCTATACTGATTTGTCTTCTTTTTCTTCCTTCCTGTCCTTTATCTATCTATCTTTCCTTTTTCTTTTTATCTTCTAAAATTCCTTGACTTCACATATTTCATCTCGCTTACGTTCTGCTTTACTTTCCTGACTATAATGGAAATTATGTAGAAATGTAGAACAACAATTTATAAACCAATTATTTTTTAAGTTAATTTATATTGTTTAACTTGAACATTTACAAGGGAAGAATGGTTATATGTGTACACTTGAATGAGTTTATTGATTGGTAACAAAAATATAAGTCCTTTTAGATCATATGGTAACAAATATTTTCTATTTGGTATCTTACAAAATCATTTTTAATGATAAAACCGTTGATAAAATTTAGTAAGCATGTATTAAAGAGAAGTTGATAACCAAATATATATATATGGAAAATATAGTTGTCTCTCTTGTATATATATTAACAATGCATAAAAGAGATTATTAGTACAAATAATGACTAATTTACCCATTACCCTCCCTTTCACTATTATATGTTCTCTTCAGTAATGATAATTATCTATTCAGGATAAAATCTTAAAATAACAATTAGAGTCAAAAGCATATTTTTGATACCTAGTATGATTTTTCTGATAAACATATTTATAGCCTCTTTTAAAAATTTGTCAGA
The DNA here is from genome assembly GCA_032359645.1 of Pododesmus macrochisma. NCBI lineage: Eukaryota > Metazoa > Mollusca > Bivalvia > Pectinida > Anomiidae > Pododesmus > Pododesmus macrochisma. Next base: position 2,691 of record JAUMGZ010167962.1, read on the forward strand.
AAGTAATTAATGTGTGTATATTGTCATCTTTATCTAGTATATACAGTTTATTATGGAATTAGTACTCACTTGACTGGAAAGCTATTGTGTATATGCTAATAGAAATTAAATACACCATGCATAAGTCAAAAGCATATTTTTTGATAGAATGATGTTTTGGATAAACATGTTTCTAGCCTCTTTTAAAATATTTGTCAGAAAGTAACTAGAGCTGTCGCCAGGATGGCTGACTAATACCCCCGCTTCCCCCAAGCTATGTATATTTGAGATTTAACCTTCAACAAATTTAAGATGTTGGTGCGCAAGAGTTGTACGGACAACTTTTTTGCACAAAGGGGTTTAACTCCACCAAAAAAGCTCCCAATCCCAAATTAAAATGCCGGTGCACAACAACATAGGATACGATCATTCATGCAAAGTTTCAATGAAATCCACCTGTTAGTTAAGGAGGAGTTTTCCGGACAAGTTAAGACAGACATACAGACAGACAGACAGACAGACAGGCAGGCAGGCAGGCAGGCAGGCAGGCAGCCAGCCAGAGTGATTCCAGTATCCCCCTTACTTCGTTGCGGGGGTATAATACATGGTTCTATATTGTCATCTTTATCATTTTTGTTTTGTGGAATTGGACCTCACTTGACTGGGGCGCATAGGTGTGTAATAGATGGGTTTTATGGCAGTAGATGGATTTGAATGATGGATCAGCATTAATGACCTGCGACTGTGTCCGGTTATGTGATAGATATGAACATTGATCTGTGTTTACTTGAATGCTTGTGCTTGTGTTTATGCTTCTGATGGAGATAGGCCTCAGTTTGGTTTGGTCTCGTTTCGCAATGAATAACAATTGAATGAAAGTTTTTATCTTTCATAATTTTATTCTATATTCAAATATTACAAACATGTTTGCTGTTGTATAAATAATGATGATATACTTAAAGTACTTAGTTGTTCATTTATTGAGAACAATATCAATAATTGTAACAGTAATGAATGCATTAACTACACTTTTTTTTGACTAGTTTATAGCATTGTATGTTTACTTTAAATTTACAGCAATTGTCATGTCTTGTATGTTTGTACATGCATTGTTGATATGGAAAAGAAAATAAAAATTTATAAAAAACAGATAAATCTGCAATATGTAAAATAACAATATTTTAGAATACCATTGTACACAAAGCTGTAGAAATGAAAAATTGTCATAACTTAATTCTTATACTTTTCATTATATATATAATTGTCATTTTGCATATGTTTTGATTAATATATGTAGTCGTATTGTAAGGGGGTTAGCCAGTGCTCCCCATCTCTGGTACCCTTCTGAGGTCTGGGGACAGTAGAAAGCACTTCTCTATCAGCCCAGGAGGAATCAAGACGAGAATCAACTTGTACCACAGATATATATGCTATGATGCTAAGCGATATGAACATCCTCTAGATAGAGTAATTAAAACAAAAAGCAGACGTCTTATCAGTAATTCAACCATCAACTTGGCTGAATCTCGGATTGCCATAAAGTTTGATGGTGGGAACCTCTATAATAGATGCAACCGTGGCTCCTGGCACTCCATATGTTTGGGTGGATATTAAAGGAAAAATCTTTGTCCATAATTATCTCCTTGTAATTATAGGAAGACAATGTCACCAGAGTCTGGATTTTGTTTATATAAAGCTTTATCGGAAACGGCAATGCACCCTTGAATCTTCGGTTGGATCCTAGTTAAAACCAGAAATCCAAGCACGGCGTTGGAAGCGGAAATACCAGGGACATTTTCAGTCAAGCCACAAAAAGCCAGAAAGTAAAAGGCACCCCAGATTGATCGACAGAAGAGCTTAAAAACAATCAATAGGTCCTCCTTGAAAACCACATACACTTATCAGACGACAGATTAACAGTCTTAGACACAGTATGGGTGAATAAAAGGGGAATACCTAGTGGTTCGTTTAGGCAAAGATTTTATTTTCGTTCGCAAACTTTGTTAACATTGACTCAAGGATCGTGCATGTAAAAGTAATCGGAGCATCGGTTTTTTTTTTAAAAATTAACCTAAATTTAGCCCTTTGGTGCTCCAATTAGGGGCCCCTATGGGTGTCAGTCCCCCTTTTTTGCAAACATGAAGCAGTCTCACATTGGGATACGTCCTGCCAAATTTGGTTGAAATTGGGCCAGCAGCTCTAGAGAAGAAGTCGAAAATGTGAAAAATACCCTATGTCAACTGAACCGACACCTAGTGGTTCGTTTATGCAAAGATTTTATTTTCGTTCGCAAACTTTGTCTACATTGCCTCAATGATCATGCATATCAAATATGAAAGTAATCGGAGCATCGATTTGCGAGAAGATTTTTTAAAAATAACCTAATTTTACCTCTTTGTGCTCCCATTAGGGGCCCTATGGGTGTCAGTCCCTTTTTATTTGCAAACTTGAAGCAGCATCACATGGGGATATTTCCTGCCAAATTTGGTTGAAATTTGGCCAGTGGTTGTTGAGACGAAGTCGAAAATGTGAAAAGTTTACGGACGACGACGGACAAAGAACGATCCAAATAGGTCATGTGAGCCTTCCGAAGTTATGAATACGAAATAATGTGATATGAGTGATAAATTAAAACTTACGCCCCGAGACTGTCAGTTCCGAGAAAGAATGACAGACAAGCTATTATATAAATGTATTGATATTAGGGTTTGAACAATACATTGCTCACAACTGGCTACTTTATAAGTTAATGCTGTAATAAGTACGAAACAAAGGCTCATAAGGAGGTTGTCTTACTCCCTATAGCATTAAAATGTATTTATCAGCTGTTTTATTCCATTCACTTTCTAAATTTACATTGTTATATAAACAGAAATCTTTAAAATCCTAAACTTTAATGTCAGACATCAAGTGGAGTTTGTTATTCCTGCATCATTTTCATTTCATTTCACGTATTCTCCGAATTCCCTGTCTACCGAGCACGTACTGGTATCATGACATTAAATGAACAAAATGTCCGCATAGCCGTAAGCTTATCTTTATACAAATTCTCTTTAAACATTTTAAAGAAAACAATTATTCAAAACAAATTCCAGTGTTTGCGAAATATCTACTCCATGTGGAACATTGTAATATATAGATATAGATAAACAGCTTATGCAACATGAAGTTGGTAAGAATGCCATCTGAATTATAGAGGGTGTATTATACTAGTACATATATGTGAGTTAATTATATTAACACTATATTCAATTAAAAGTGTACACAAAATTCCTAACATATACAAAACAATCAAGATACAGGGAACGGAAATTATATCTACATTTCATTGTCACTAGGACTGAACAGTCGCAACTATTACGACACAACAGAAGTGTGCTTATCTTTCTATATGGGGCCGCGGTGGCCTAGTTGTTAAAGTCGCCGACTTGTAATCATAAGAGCCTTTCACCTCCTAGTTCGATCCCCGTCCGGGGCGTGCTAGTGTGAGAAAGTTGCCAGTGACTTGCCGTAGGTCGGTGGTTTACTCCGGGTACTCCGGTTTCCTCCACCAGTGAAACTGGCACGTCCGTAAATGACCTTAGCTGTTGATCGGACAATAAGCCCTTAACACATACAAGCAAAATTGTATGGGTTAAAACATGGGAAAACTCTATCACAAGTGTGCAAGAAGACATTTCTCACAGGACATTTCTCACACACTTCACAGGCCTGTGGACGTTTTACTCTAGATAAAGATAAATTTGTCTTTAACAAACTAGGGAAAGAAGAGAGATTTAAAATGATATGGAAACCAACTGAAGTATATGCTTTAGGATACAAGACATGATGTCAGGCATTGCTATCAATATTACCACAGCTTGCATTGAAATATTCATGCTTTAGGTCAATTGGTAGAGCATTTAAACTCATCATTTCTCAGGTTATTTTCTGCCACAGTATGATGTATTTTTCTGCCTTTTTATGTTGATTTCAGTCCTTGGTCTAACCATGTTAAAGCTGAACATGGCGCAAGAAAACACCAAGAGGCTCATATTTACTGTACAGAATTTATTGCAAAACATTTGCAGCATTGCAAACTTGATATCCAGGGACTACAGATTGTCGTACTGAAAGTGTAATGATAATATTGAGAGACCGCTAAAATAACCAAAGTGGACTTTTTACAGTTGCTACTGTAAGCCGAGTAGTAAATAAGTTTTTAAATTAAATTGAATATTTAAATGCTTATAAAACAATATACATTTAAAAGTCAAGATATTAAATGAAAATAGGTATGCATCAATTTCACTTAGGTTCACATAACTTTTACAGAGAGAGCAAAACCTTGGGACACCCACAAAGAATGTGCTTCATAGTATCAATATTGTTGATTAGTTAATGAGTAATACCTGAATAGTCACAATAACATATTTCTGCTAATTATCCCTAACATATTCCATGCTATCCCACATAACTACAGATTCATTGCTGGAGTTCTATACAACTTTAATTGATCATAATCATCTTTAGAACTTTGATTTGTTAAGACTTTATTTCATTAATTGCAAAAACATTGGATTTTATAACTGATCACTTAGTTTAAATTTTGGAATGAAGTTTTGATTAAACAACTTTTTTTAGGAGTACAGGGAATATAAGACAGTAAATATATAACTATAAATCATGAAAAATAATTTTAATTTATAAGAGTATGTTATATTATGCAATAGCTGGACATGTTTCAGAGTACAGTTAATAAAGCTATTGTTACAACGATCCCTAGGTACCTGACGAAAAACATTGTGAAAACACCTCAAGGTAAACCTATTGAAATCAGTAAGGTAACTCAATTTTGCCACCTGTCAGGTAAGCCCTTTAAGTGGTTCTAGCCAACAGTAATTATGATTAATTCTTTGTAAAAGCATATTACATAATCTTATGTAGACTAGAGCTATGAAGATTTGGACCGTTTCCTATTTCTAACATAAACCTTTTTCTGAATAATAATTTCTCAATATATTTCTTAACATTTAAATAATGTACGTGAATTAAACTTGCTAAACTTCAATATGAAATGCACAAAGTTGTTATGGTTACATAAGTTTAAAGATGAATATAAACTGATCTTTTTTCATTGAAATAATTAGAAGCAATCAACTCACACATGAATACTTTCCCTCCAAATTATCCCCAATAGTATTCCAATATATGTGACATATGCTCATTCCAAATATTACGAAAAAGATGTCTCCAAGAGTAAACACAATTCCAGATCTTGTCATTTTGTCACTGAACCAGTGTTCTGATCCAATACAGCCAATCCTCGACCAACACTGGAGACTACAGGACTGGGAGTCCGTGGATTGTCACTGAACCAGTGTTCTGATCCAATACAGCCAATCCTCGACCAACACCAGAGACTACAGGACTGGGAGTCCGTGGATTGTCACTGAACCAGTGTTCTGATCCAATACAGCCAATCCACAACCAACACTGGAGACTACAGGACTGGGAGTCCTTGGATAGCAAAGCTTGTATACGACTCACAACGTTCTGAGTATGAGGGCTGTAGCATTCAGTTGTCTTTATACGTTATATTTCTATGCATTTTGATAAATATTATGTTAATTATCGTACATATACCTAAATGTCACAACGATGAATGTCAGATACTATGATGATTATTTTTATAACATTTTAAATCTTCCTTCAAATCTTGGTAAGAACAGCCCACGATAATAACTATATTGGCACCTGTATATGACAGTTACCAGTTCAATCCAGTTCTGAAGCAAATTATCTGATCAAAATGTTACCAAGAACAATATAGTGGAAATATGTCCGTGTTAGGACACTCTTAGACGTTGAGGCTTTCAAGAAAAACAAACATCACCTGCTATCTAGACAGTGTGTCAAATTGCCAGGAAACTATGAAAGCTAACATTTTATATATAATGTTGCTATTTAAAATAGTTAATATCTAAATAAGGCAACATCTGTTATGAAAGTGACTTTAAAGAAGTCGGTGAAGGGTTGGGTAACTCTTTCATCCCATTCTTTACTGCTTTAGTCGGCAAATTTTTTTATTTTACATAAAATACTCATACAGCACTAAAATGACAACACATGTCAAACCCATATTGTAAGTACTGTATACTCACTAATGGAAATCAAAGCAAAGTTAAAGAGAAAGCCATAGATTGATATTGAATGTATTTTACTACTTGATAATTGATGGGTTCTTTTTAAACACAGATTTAGGATATAAAAATTCTAATAAACTTCTGCAAATAAGCAACATATGGACACTATATTTGTGGAAAGTTTCATAACAACAGGACCAGTTGGAAAAGTTATCTTGAGAAACGAAAATTCTTATCACATTGACCTTGACCCTTAACCGTCAGATAGGATCCCTGCTATATCAGTGACCTTGACCCTTAACCATCAAAGAGAATCCCTGCTATATCACAATGAACTTGACCCTTAATCATCAGATAGCATTCCAGTTATATCACAGTGACCTTGATCCTTAACCATCAAACAGGATCCCTGCTATATCACAGTGACCTTGACCCTTAACAATCAGATAGGATCCCAGTTATATCACAGTGACCTTGACCCTTAAACATAGGATCCCTGATATATCACAGTGACCTTGACCCTTAACCATCAGATAGGATCCCTGCTGTATCACAATGACCTTAACCCTTAACCATCAGATAGGATCCAAGTTATATCACAGTGACCTTGACCCTTAAACATAGGGTCCCTGCTATGTCACAGTGACCTTAACCCTTAACCATCAGATAGGATCACAGTTGCCTTTATTAGTTTGACTATACCTTACATATCCAACCAAACTTATATCATCTTGAACTGTTGACTGAAATTTTAACTTGACCTTTAAACTTTGAAAAGATCATAATCAACAAGAAATTTCTTACAGTTTCAGAGCAGAAGTTCCACAAATTTTCACCAGTGAAGAAATGACAAGAAACATGCCAGTTTAGAGCTCTAGAACATACAAATGATGAACTGAAATAAGGTTTGAAAAATAAAATGAGAAAAGTGTCTATTCAAAATTCATTTTCTCTCTAGCGTCCATTGATGACAGCAGCTTCGAGCAAGATCTGGGGTTTGGGACGGGGGTGTCTCACACAGAGTTTTGGCTCTTTCCTCTAATAAATATTTATCGGAGGCATGTTTCAGATTGCATTTTTGTATTGGTTTAAAAAGTGCAAATCACGATGCAGTTAAAATTTGTATCTACATATACTGCAGTATGGTATAGCATGCTGATTTGCAAATACATTGTCAATGTAATTCAGAAAGACAATATATACCTGGCAAACAATTCTAAAGTCTACTAACAAGACCAGCAAATGTTAAGCCTTTTTGATGCTACTTACTTTTGAATATCATAATAACAGTATAGACTTCATTAATAATAAAGAACTATTAATGTAAAACATCAGATTTGGTATTGATTTATGAAGAATAAAAACTTGATCTGATGATACTGTGGACACAGCTGTTTCAGCTGCTGATCATGACAAAGCTTATAAAAAGAGTTCTGAATAGAAAGAAGCATGTTGTACAGGGTGTTCTACATGCGACTTATCTACGTCATAAAACATCAATAGTTATTTGTGTTCACTACAGTACATCCCACGTCCTCTGCTTGACATATGAATTTGTTGTGTTGATCAGCTAGACGACTAGGTATATTTTAAAATAGTTTGCCATCCTTTGTGAGGAAAGTCAAACCACAAGAGAACAAGAATGAGTCTTAACTATAGCAACATGTATTGATTTACAAATACATTTTGACCAAAATTTGTTAACAGTGAAAATACACTAGATTTCACAACCTGTTAAATTTAAGATGGCTACTGTATATTTATAATTCATTCTATAAATGGTGAAAACTTCCGTTTATTTTGACCACGAGTTCTTAGGAAGATGTGATTACAAGCTTTTCTAGATGATTGCCAATTAAGCCATCTTAGATATTATATTTTCCAAAAGTTTTCATGCATATAGTCACAAAAAGAAGTTTGCACACATTAAATCAGCATTCGAAAATCCAATGTCATGGTTTGTACAGAAAATTGACATCTTAATTTAAGGCCTTTTTGCAACCTCATCAATTGTCTTAGTTTAAGTGTCTTGGCCCATTACCTGTGGTTGGTCTAGTGACTGAATCTGTGTTATAGTGTCTGGACCTGTAGTTACCTGTGGTTGGTCCAGTGATTGAGTCTATGTTATAGTGTCTGGACCTGTAGTTACCTGTGTTGGGTCCAGTGATTGAGTCTGTGTTATAGTGTCTGGACCTGTAGTTACCTGTGTTGGGTCCGGTGATTGAGTCTGTGTTATAGTGTCTGGACCTGTAGTTACCTGTGTTGGGTCCGGTGATTGAGTCTGTGTTATAGTG
>JAUMGZ010167973.1:0-15356 GCA_032359645.1 Pododesmus macrochisma
TGAACAATAGGCCTTCTAGGAATGACCACCAGTGCAAGAAAACTGTTACATCTCCTAGTGACTTATGTGTAAGGTAGTTGTTTCAGTACTGTAAATAGAATAACAATACTTGAGTTTTTATCTTATTACATTCTTGGAAATGTTGAGTACCTTGCTAAACTTAATGAACCAACGTCCTTAATCAGTTAACGGTATTGGATTTACATAGTCTCAAATAGGTTCGTGGTGTATTGAATGCATGGCTTAAAATGCATGTGGTTTATTGACGTTACGCATGAATTTCAGACCTGTCGAATCAATTGTCATTTTTGCTTTTTGAAGGAAACTTTGATGTCTATAGTTAATTATTTAATATGTTTGTATGTCCATTTTAGGTGTGACGTGTTCGGTCCCATGCCACCTGCATGTACACTTGTTCCCAATCCCGCTGATGCTTGCTGTAAGATACCTAAATGTGTCACTACCGGGGGAATCCAACTACACCCTGTATATAATACAGTTGATGGTAATGGAACTCCTGCACCAACAGGCGGTCTTAATATCCTTCCATTGCCGACGTATAATATCATATCAGGATCAAACTGGGCTAAACCCGGTACATCTCCTGGAGGCGTTTACACAGGAACGGAAGGAGGTATAGTTTTTAGGCTTTTGCAGCTTTTATTTACCGATGTATTGTCCATTCCTAATTCATTTTCTCTCAAACGTCTATTAAAGACGGCTGCTTCGGAGCTAGAACTGGAATAAGGGACGAGGGTGTCTTTTACAGAGGATAGGCGTTTTCCTCTTATAAGTATTATTCTTAATTGCAGGCATATTTCAGACTTATAAGTATTATTTTTAATTTGAGGCATATTTCAGACTTATAAGTCTTATTTTTATTGGAGGTATATTTCAGACTTATAAGTACTATTTTTATTGGAGGCATATTTCAGACTTATAAGTATTATTTTTATTGGAGGCATATTTCAGACTTATAAGTATTATTTTTATTGGAGGTATATTTCAGACTTATAAGTATTATTTTTATTGGAGGTATATTTCAGACGTATATGTATTATTTCTATTGAAGGCATATTTCAGACTTATAAGTATTATTTTTATTGGAGCATATTTCAGACTTATAAGTATTATTTTTTTTAGGCATTTTCAGACTTATAAGTAATATTTTTATTGGAGACATATTTCAGACTTATAACTATTATTTTTATTGGAGGCATTTTTCAGACTTATAAGTATTTTTTTTATTGGAGGCATATTTCAGACCTATAAGTATTATTTTTTTTGAGGCATATTTCAGATTGCATTTCTAAATTATTATTACCAGGATATAAATATCCGATCCAAAAGTATAAACAATTTGTTACTAATTAGTTCACAAATAACTCTATATATAAGGACTTGTTAGATCGGTGTCAAGATAATGTGAAAGAGTGAGGTATCATGTCAATATGTCTATGGCGTGATATTTCAGTGAGGCAGCACTATAAAATCGCCATTAGTGCGCACTGTCACAAGCCAACACCGTCTCGATATGACCTAAACATTTATTGAAGTGACATCAAACCGTAATAAAACAAACAAACAATCTATTTTCTGTAGGATTTGGACAGTGTGTATACAAGGATGTTATTTATCAAGAAGGACAATCGTGGGATGACGGTTGTGACTATGTCTGTACCTGTGAGGATGCCAATAAGGGACAATACAGATGCACATCAAAGTGAGTTTTAATAATCAAGTTATGCATCCAAATAAACAACATCTCTCTCAAAATAAATATATATCTTATAACTAGCTTAGTTCAACCATTTTACATGAAGCAACCACGATGAGCTGCGAAAATGTATGAACTGTATGTTTTGTTTCGTATTCAGGCTTTAGATAATTATCAGTCAATAAATAATGAATGTGAACCCGGTGGAAATCTTTCTTTAAAACAAGGAAGGAAACATTCGGGAGTGGCACGAATTGGGCATCTACTATTCATAATGATAGTGTCATACAAGATAACTAATACGAAATACCAAGATGCTACCTTAACAGTATAAGGCATGGATATTGGCAAACATAACGTAAACGGGGAACGTTCGTAACACCAAAAATACAATTAAGAACATATTTTAAAACTAAAAGTAAGCATCACGAACTTTTATTAAACACGAGGAGTGACACCAAGGTCGAGAGCGAGGTCCTCTCACCCATTTGGTTGGTTGACGTCATTGTCAATGCCCGCCTCACGCTGCTAGTTCATTATGGTGGCGACTCTGTGAATGAGCTTTTGTTTGCTTGTCTATAACTTTTGTTCTGTTTATCCTATTTCATCTTGTTTGATTTCTTACATGTTCCTTTTGTCACATTTCACAGATGTCCACAGCTTCCTTCTTCTCTGCCGAGTTACTGTAAACAAGTGTCAGTACCTGGCGTCTGCTGTCCAAAACTGACCTGCGATGTCGCTGGACTTACAGATACATACAATGGCGGAGGACCAATTCAAGCTACCCCATTGCCAACAAACGCCTTCGGTGGCTATATAACAAATAAACCAGGATCCCAACAGTTCTATATAAATGGTTCTCAGTCTACCATCAATGGACAGGCGCCACATTTCCCTGGCCAAGGATTCCCGATTGATCAAACTCAATTTACCTTTGTAACAGGTACACACAAGTCGAACTAAAGCGGGATGTACCGAACTCCTCTCGATTTTTCTTCATCATACATGTGTATGGTAACCGCTATAAGTCAAACACTAATCAAATAACAACACAGTTACCATTTTGAAGTAGAGGAAAGCCTCGAGGTGTTCGGTACATCCGGGTTTTAGTTCGACCACTGTGAGGTATATCACAGCTTATCAATTTTGTCTGAAGCAAGTCACATACATATCTAATCTGATTTGTTACCTGTGATACGTTGGTCCCTGCCAATATGTTGTATACCAGAAACGGTAGGGTATAAATTATACTAGATTCCAAAGTGTCAGCTGAATACTTCTAGCAATTATTAAATATAACAGTTTATGTCTGCTGCACATCAATTATGATTTGTTTAATGATTGGTACTTAGGGGCCAGAAGCTGGCTCGTTGGCACTGGAAGGTCTAAGGCTAGAATTTCTCTGTGTTTTTTTTTCTTTCTGAAGTCTCAAGTGTTATGTGGAATTTGTTGACGAAGTGTGAGCTTACAATTTACTTGCGAAGTGTGAGCATACAATTTCCCATAAACTAGTAATTGGTATAAAAAAATTCGTTTTAATTTTAAGTAGTTGATATTTAAGAAAGTTACGTATCTCCTTAGCGATACGGATTTGTTTCTATTTTTAGATCTAGCACTAATGTTTCTGTTGAAAATACGGATTTGTTTCTATGTTTAGATCTAGCAATAATGTTTCTGTTGTTGATACGGATTTGTTTCTATGTTTAGATCTAGCAATATTGTTTCTGTTGAAGATACGATTGTTTCTATGTTTAGATCTAGTAATATTGTTTCTGTTGTTGATACGGATTTGTTTCTATGTTTAGATCTAGCAATATTGTTTCTGTTGTAGATATGGATTTGTTTCTCTATTCAGATATAGCAATATTGTTTCTGTTGTAGATACGATTGTTTCTATATTTAGATCTAGCAATATTGTTTCTGTTGTAGATACGGATTTGTTTTCGTTGATTCATTTCTAGCTGGCTCGTTCATTCTGATGGTGACTTTTTGATGAAGCTATTGTTTGTAAGCTAATATCCTTTGTTCTATTGGTTCTATGTTTTCTTTTTTTAAAATACATCTTTTCCGATGACCATACATATGTCGTCTGTCTGTATGCAGTATAAGTGAATAATCATGATCTCATTACATCTGAAACATGGACACTCCCTTTGACTGTATTACTGAATACGTATGTTACATTCAAGACGGATGATAGTAGAAACCTTTGAATGTTACCATTCTGTGTAAACCGCATCTTAGTTGTGTTAAGGTTCGCTGAACAATTTGATAGAAATGTGTACAGTTTTACAATGATATTATTATTAAACCATGACGGTACCCTCGTGTAGTCGATTACTTATCGTCTCCCTATTTCTGTACATTTTCAGATCAGTGTATCTTCCCCGCTGGAGATGGAAGCTACCATGTCTATAATGAAGGAGAAACCTGGAAGAAAGGTTGTCAATTCGACTGTTCATGTAAAGACGGAAAATCTGGATTTTACGAATGCAAGCCAACGTAAGAATAATTTAAAACAATCAGTCCAACATTGATACAGTGAAACCTTCTCTAGCGATAACCTTTATAAAAAGACCATCTGTACATATACAACTTACATCAGGCCCCTTGAAGCCTTATTACACTTAAATGTACCTGTATATAAAAACCACCTCCATATAAACACTTTATAGACTGTATATGTAATGAAGAATTGCTGTAGGCAAACCGTTTGACGGGATGCCACCATTCCCACTTACTCCTCTGAGCTGGGAGTCTCAACCACAAACTTTTAAAAAATGAACATTCTTACTGCTAAATAAACGCACAGTACAGAAGCGACAGTAAAATATTATCACATCAGCTCATTTCGAGTGTGGCTTTGTGAGAGTCAGATATTAGTGTCGTACTGAGTCAGATATTAGTGTCGTACTGAGTCAGATATTAGTGTCGTACTAAGTAAAACCTTCAAAGTTGTGCGTACCTTTTTCAATCACAGTTGTAGTCAGTAATACGTACACTGTAGAACATAGTAACCATTTTGACTTCACTTTTATCCATCCATGTGAATATCACTGTAGCAAAATGTAAAATACAAATGTGTTTGATAGTTCCGTTCAAATAACATAATTACATACCTTGACAGTTTTTGTCTCGCCGCGACGAAGTAGCGGAGGGAAATTAAGGTGTTGCTTTTCCGGCGGCGGCGTCAATATTTACTCTTAGCTCCAACGTTAAGTTTTCGTTTTCAGTCTATTTCTCTAAAAGTAAAAGTGTTAGGGCATTCATACTTGGATCATATTTAAGACCATGCATCACCTCGTATACTGCAGATGCTGAATATGATCTAAATTTCGTGGTCTATTAACTTGTTTGATGTTGAATCTTGCATTTGGCTCATCGTTAACTTTTTGTTTTTAGATTATTTCTCAAAAAGTGCAAGTGTTTTGGCATTTATACTTCGGTAATAGTGACACCTAAAAACAAGACAACAAACAAACATAAGTTGGTCATAATATGATAATATATTTAGATTTATATTAAAACTTAAATACACTAAAACACCATAACAGCCTATACACAAGTTCTTAATATGCTCTATATCACCTCTCTACGCTATATGATTGAATGCGTCTATGCATTTATTTCAAATGTTTTGTTGAAATATAGTTCAACGAAATTCACATACATAAAATTTAGGAAAAGCAAATTGGTATGAAACCTGCTTATATGAATAGAATATTATACATTGTCCAAATTAGGACCCCATTGAGCATATCACTAATATGCGTTGATATGAAATGTTAACCCAATCTACGTTTTATACAGGTGTCCTGTGTACAATAACTACCCTTCATCGTTCTGTTACCTAATCCGAGTGGACGGTAAATGCTGTTCGGAACCAAGATGTCAACTCCCCACTGGTGAAACAATTAACCCTCTTGAAACGCCAACTAACTTCACTGTATACGGTACCATAAATGGCGGTTACACGGGATTACATCCTAACTACGTCTACAGTACTGGATCCGCTAGTCAGTCTAACTACACAAGTTCAAGTCGAGGTAAATAAAGCCAGACAGTATAACTACACAAGTTCAAGTCGAGGTAAATAAAGCCAGACAGTATAACTACACAAGCTCAAGTCGAGGTAAATAAAGCAAGACAGTATAACTACACAAGCTCAAGTCGAGGTAAATAAAGCCAGTTAGTCTAACTACACAAGCTCAAGTCGAGGTAAATAAAGCCAGACAGTATAACTACACAAACTCAAGTCGAGGTAAATTAAGCCAGTCAGTCTAACTACACAAACTAAAGTCGAGGTAAATAAAGCCAGACAGTCTAACTACACAAACTCAAGTCGAGGTAAATAAAGCCAGTCAGTATAACTACACAAGTTCAAGTCGAGGTTATTAAAGCCCGACAGTCTAACTACACAAACTCTCCAGTCGATGTAAATAAAGCCAGTTAGTCTAACTACAAAAACTCGAGTCGAGGTAAACAAAGCCAGTCAGTCAAACTACACAAACTTAAGTCGGGGTAAATAAAGCCAGTCAGTCTAACTACACAAACTAAAGTCGAGGTAAATAAAGCCAGACAGTCTAACTACATAAACTCAAGTCGAGGTAGGTAAAGTCAGCCAGTATATCTACACAAACTCAAGTCGAGGTAAATAAATCCAGTCAGTATAACTACAGAAACTCAAGTCGAGGTAAATAAAGCCAGACAGTCTTACTACACAAGCTCAAGTCGAGGTAAATAAAGCCAGACAGGCTAACTACACAAGCTGAAATCGATGTAAATAAAGCCAGTTAGTCTAACTACACAAGCTCAAGTCGAGGTAAATAAAGCCAGTCAGTTTAACTACACAAACTCATGTCGAGGTAAATAAAGCCAGTCAGTCTAACTACACAAGTTCAAGTCGAGGTAATTAAAGCCAGACAGTCTAACTACACAAACTCTCCAGTCGAGGTAAATAAAGCCAGTTAGTCTAACTACACAAACTCAAGTCGAGGTAAATAAAACCAGCCAGTCTAACTACACCAACTAAAGTCGGGGTAAATAAAGCCAGTCAGTCTAACTACACAAACTCAAGTCGATGTAAATAAAGCCAGTCAGTCTAACTACCCCAACTCAAGTCGAGGTAAATAAAGCCAGTCAGTCTAACTACACAAACTCAAGTTTGGATAAATAAATCCAGTCAGTATAACTACACAAGCTTAAGTCGAGGTAAATAAAGCCAGTCAGTATAACTATACAAACTCAAGTCGAGGTAAATAAAGCCAGTCAGTCTAACTACACAAACTCAAGTCGAGGTGAATAAAGCAAGTTAGTCTAACTACACAAACTTAAGTCGAGATAAATAAAGCCAGTCATTATAACTACACAAACTCAAGTCGTGGTAAATAAAGCCAGTCACTCTAACTACACAAGTTCAAGTCGAGGTAAATAAAGCCAGTCAGTCTAACTACACAAACTCAAGTCAAGGTACATGAAGCCCGTCAGTCTAAATACACAAACTCAAGTCGAGGTAAATAAAGCCAGTCAGTCTAACTACACAAACTCAAGTCGGGGTAAATAAAGCCAGTCAGTCTAATTAAATAAGCTCAAGTCGAGGTAAATAAAACCAGTCAGTCTGACTACACAAACTCAAGTCGAGGTAAATAAAGCCAGTCTGTCTAACTACATAAACTCAAGTCGTGGTATATAAAGTCAGTCAGTATATCTACACAAACTCAAGTCGAGGTAAATAAAGCCAGTCAGTATATCTACACAAACTCAAGTCGAGGTAAATAAAGCCAGACAGTCTAACTACACAAGCTCAAGTCCAGGTAAATAAAGCCAGTCAGTTTAACTACACATACTCAAATCGAGGTAAATAAAGCCAGTCAGTCTAACAACACAAGTTAAAGTCGAGGTAAATAAAGCCAGTCAGTCTTACTACACAAACTCGAGTCGAGATAAATAAAGCCAGTCAGTCTAAC
The DNA here is from genome assembly GCA_032359645.1 of Pododesmus macrochisma. Classification (NCBI taxonomy): domain Eukaryota; kingdom Metazoa; phylum Mollusca; class Bivalvia; order Pectinida; family Anomiidae; genus Pododesmus; species Pododesmus macrochisma. The sequence continues at coordinate 7,684 of JAUMGZ010167973.1, forward strand.
AACACAAGCTCAAGTCGAGGTAAATAAAGCCATTCAGTCTAACTACACAAGTTAAAGTCGAGGTAAATAAAGCCAGTCAGTCTAACTACACAAACTCAAGTCGAGGTAAATAAAGCCAGTCAGTCTAACTACACAAACTCAAGTCGAGATAAATAAAGCCAGTCAGTCTTACTACACAAACTAAAGTCGAGATAAATAAAGCCATTCAGTCTAACTACACAAACTCAGGTCGAGGTAAAAGCCAGTTAGTCTAACTACACAAACTCAAATCGAGGTAAATAAAGCCAGTCAGTATAACTAAACAAACTCAAGTCGAGGTAAATAAAGCCAGTCAGTCTAGCTACACAAGCTCAAGTCAAGGTAAATAAAGACAGTCAGCCTAACTACACAAGCTCAAGTCGAGGTAAATAAAGCCAGTCAGTCTACTTACACAGGCTAAAGTCGAGGAAAATAAAGAGAAGATTGAGGTATTAACCGGTTTAACTACACCGCCTTGTTTCGTGAGCTGTGACCATCTTACGGCGGTCCGAATAGATAACTAGTCTTGGGGATTGTTGTGACGTCATTTTATCTTCTTTTAATGTCGGTGCTGAATTGTTTGATGCAACTACTGTTGGTTTGCCAATGTCTCCTGTTCTGTTGATTCAACTCATCCAGTTTTTTCATCCCTTTTTAGACTGTATTTACAAAGGTGTGCTACACAAAGAGGGTGCAGAATGGACCGATGGATGTGACTTTGCCTGCAACTGTAATAACAGACAATTCACTTGTAAACCAAGGTAATACATTTCAGTTATGTTGTTAAAATCGACTACTAATATAATAGGGACATGCAATATACTAACACTTGATATCGTTGCTAGATTAAATACACACTGTCATTGTTTTGTTATTTTAGACTCTCGGTGACGTAGTAACAATATCCGTTGAACACTTATTTACCATTGTTTGTATTTTAGACACTCAGTGATGTAGTAACAAGATCCGGTGAACACTTATTTACCATTGTTTGTATTTTAGACGCTCAGTGATGTAGTAACAAGATCCGGTGAACACTTATTTACCATAGTTTGTAATTTAGACGCTCAGCGATGTAGTAACAAGATCCAGTGAACACTTATTTTCCATTGTTTGTATTCTAAACGCTCAGTGATGTAGGAACAAGATCCAGTGAACACTTATTCATTATAGTTTGTATTCTAGACGCTCAGTGATGTAGTAACAAGATCCAGTGAACACTTATTTACCATTGTTTGTATTTTAGACGCTCAGCGATGTAGTAACAAGATCCGGTGAACACTTATTTACCATAGTTTGTATTCTAGACGCTCAGTGATGTAGTAACAAGATCCAGTGAACACTTATTTTCCATTGTTTGTATTTTAGACGCTCAGCGATGTAGTAACAAGATCCGGTGAACACTTATTTACCATTGTTTGTATTTTAGAGGCTCAGCGATGTAGTAACAAGATCCGGTGAACACTTATTTACCATTGTTTGTATTTTAGACGCTCAGCGATGTAGTAACAAGATCCGGTGAACACTTATTTTCAATTGTTTGTATTTTAGACGCTCAGCGATGTAGTAACAAGATCCGGTGAACACTTATTTTCCATAGTTTGTATTTTAGACGCTCAGCGATGTAGGAACAAGATCCGGTGAACACTTATTTTCCATTGTTTGTATTTTAGACGCTCAGCGATGTAGGAACAAGATCCGGTGAACATTTATTTACCATTGTTTGTATTTTAGATGTGCCGTGTACACGTCCTTGCCGTCGTTTTGCCATATGGAAACTGTAAATAATCAATGCTGTAAACAGGTCAAATGTACTCAACCAGTAGCTGGTGCTATAACTACAACTGCTCTCCCAACCAAACCAACGTGTTCTTGGTGTTACGACGCTCTCGACAACTGCGAGGCTTACGGGCAGGCAGCTTGCATCAATGAATACGTTCCATGGGCAAAGAGGAACTGTAACTCATACTGTAATCTCTGCAGTAAGTTTCAATATAATATATATATATCAATACATATCTTAACTTCGTCACACAATTTGTTTTAACCGAATATTTTGTTGAGCACGTGCCTGTTTAAGCTCCGCATACTTTTCACATTATTTCTACGTAGAACTACATGTATCAACGACCTAGATAACGATGACGTTTTACGCACTTCGCAAAGGAAATGACGAACAGCTTTCTTGACACTGAAGGGGGTTCATGAAAATGGAATTTTGTACACCTTTTTCATGAAGTAAATGTTTGTCAATGAAATAAGATCAACGTTAAGATATATATTTCTCCTACGATCCATATAGATTACGTCACTCTGGAGAGGTGGGTTTTATTAATTTATCCAACATGTTAGATAACACAAGGCGCCGTTCCTATTTGCTGAAACCTGAATAGAAATGACGTCACAATACCGTGACCTCTCACACGAACGATTTACGCCGTTTCTACGTACGCGCCTAATAAAGTTCCTTCTTTAAACCAGTAAATTAACCTATTGTCTAAAGAATCTAAATTTTCGAGTTTATATTTTTATACACAGCGATAAAAACGACTATTTTTATTCCTTGTTCGTGCCTGGGTCGAGAAAACTTTTTGATTTGCATTCATACGCAGATGTCGTCCACCACGGGTGATTCCAAATATCAACAAGCGATATTATTTCTGACAAAAAATCGTAGGAGAAAACGCCACCGCAACCTGTTACGATTGGATATCGGGTTTATCCAACTCTCGTTAGTAAATTTTTATATTTATAAAGAACCTCGGCAAGTCTCGGTTCTTTGTAAAATCTGAAAATTAACTAACTCGAGGAGGAGAAAACCCGATATCCAATCGTAACTCGTTGGGGAATCTATATTTATTGTTTGTATGTGGCTGTATACACATCCTTAACCATATAGTATGTTGATTACGTGACGTATGTATTAGCAATACATTTTAGAAAGTACCCGGATCTGCACGTGATCAAACAAGGTATTTCCTGTGCGTAATGTACCGACGATCACTTTACATGTATAAAAAAGAAGAAAAAGGATAAACAAAACAAAGGTTGACAACAAACCATAGCGTGATCAAAAAGTACAGAATAAACTAGTAAATTAAGACGGGTATTTCAAAATGACATCAAACCAACTAAAACGGTGAGAGGACCTCGCTCTTCACCCAAAAGAAAGCTCCGAATCAACCGTCAGCAATGAAACATACGGGTATAATGAACTAAGAATAGACATGACGCCGATCAATCAAAGCTACGAAGTCAAAGGGGATGGTGAAAATCTCGTTGATATTGAAAAACACAATCACACCCAAGTATGTTTAAATTATTAACCGTGACATGTGGTGTCTGATAATGAAGGACAAATCACACATATATATCTATTAACTATTAATTGTGGCATGTGGTGTCTGGTAATGAACACGTTCTTTCTAAGTATGTCAATGTTAGATTTATATGTTACTTTGAATAGCCGGTGTCTGTATTGAGGTTTGCCTGTACAACTGAATCAGTAAATTTCCCATATCTTTGCAGGCTGCGATCAAACATTACCTCCTACAACTCCAACGACCACCCAGCCAGCAAACTGTCACGACAAACTGGATAACTGTGTAGATTATGGAAAGGGATCGTGTTCAGGAGTATTCGAACCATGGGCTCGGGACAATTGCAGATATTTCTGTGGTTTCTGTAAGTTCTTGTCTTTACTAGTTATAATATAATGTCAAAGAGGTGAATAATCATTCGTGTCGAGGAAGCAAGCCGTCATTTGTTTTCAGATCAAGATAAAGAAGTTTATAAACAACCTCTGCTAGTATCTCTGTTGAGAAATCTCCAAACTTAGAGGACTTTCTTTTTCTTCCATGTATTTTTTAAGGATGTATGAGTGTGAGAACCGAATATTATATAAAAACAAACTTTTTTTCTATTGTTGATTTTTTGAAAATGGAGGTCGTGGAGAGATATATTATATGTTGCCGCACTTCTTTTTCTTCTAGATCCACTCGAAAGAAGTGTGATTAAAAGTAGCTGACATTGGAATTGTTTTGTATTTCTTTTCAAAGAACCAATTATATGTTCACATCTCTTATCATGCATACCAGAAAAGAAAATTTTGTTAAAAATCAATATTAATAAAATATAAATTCCAGATCAAGTTAGAATATTTTTTTTGCTATTTTTGCAAACTATTAATACGATAGAATTCCTTAGATACCAAAAACATATGTCATTTTTTATGATTTTCTCGTATATCGACTTATGGAATTTGGTTTAAAATCTAAATTTTTTCCAAATTTGTCACCAAGACAGAGACTTTCAAAACGAACAAAACTAACAAATAACAAAGATGGGTTGCCGAACTACTTTTTGCACAATTTTTCGAACAAAATTCATACAAGGCGCACTTCTCCTTTATGCCCCCGACAACCTTAAAAACATAAAACGAATATATTCCACAGGAAATCTTTATGTAATTTGAGGATTATTCTTACAAAATTTCATTAAGATCCAACCATTCTTTCAAACGTTATTTAACTTTGAACTACCCTAGCAACACAAAACGTCTCATTTTATAAACGTCAAAATCGCATTACAATGTCAATGTTCGCCACAACAAAATATAGTTCCTCTGCTATAATTTGATGCGGCCTATGTTCTTTTTTACTATTTGTTGCAATACATTACTCTGATGAAATTAATAGGTAATCAACCAAGTTTACTTGTCTAAGTATTACATAATGTGTTTAAAGCAGATCATACCCTACTTCCTGTCAACCCTCACACTTATACATCCTTTGAAGCTACTGCATTCAACACAATTTTGGTTAATTGTGTGTTACTAATTACCTGTCGGCCGAAATGTCATCAGCGAATTGACAGAACAATATGTCTGATCTTTTTTTTGTTTTTAAAACAGATACCAACTGTAGTGACGTAATTGCATGTTGGTGACGTTGTTGCGGCGTGAACGTTAGCACGCGCTTTTATAGTGCTTGTCCACAACCGTAAAATGGAAAATAATAGCTGAGTGATTAGCCAATTACTCATTAGTCTTCCTCTGAATATGACAAAGATATATATTGTATATACTATACAATGTATACACATTTTCTAATAATTGTCAACATTGTTTCTTCTTTTACAAAATATTCATTGTCTTAAGATATTTTTGTTGTCTGAGAGTTCCATCTATTGTATATTCTTTATCTACTTTTGTACGTAGAGTCGGCCATAAAAAGGTTATCCCCCTTTATACGTAGAGGCGGCCATTAAAAGTTATCTCCCTTTCAGATGCCTTTCATACGTAGAGGCGGCCTATTAAAAGTCATCTCCCTTTCAGTCATTAAACTTTATCTCCTTTTTATAGTAGAGGCGTCCATAAAAAATCATCCCCTTTCATACGTATAAGCGGCCATTAAAAATCATCTTCCTTTCATACGTAGAAGCGGTAATTAAAAGGTATCTCCCTTTCAGACGTAGAGGCGGCCATTCAAAGTCACCCTCTTTTAATACGTAGAGGTGGCCATATAAAGTTATCTCCCTTTCAATTTGTAGAGGTGACCATTAACAGTTGGTTATTGTTGTAAATTGTTTAAACATATTTTATTGCCAATGAAATAAATACAGCAATGGGATCGGGCACAAGTTATTGCAACTTACAAGATTTGTGCTTAACTGTTTTGTGTGCGATATCTCTGGATTTTTGTTAACCTGTTTTGTGTGCGACATCTCCGTACTTGTGCTTTACTGATTTATGTGACTGTTGTGATTTTGTTGTGGCCTCTGTTTTATCTATTCATTCCTATGTTAAGGTGGCACGGACGGCAATGGAGGCGGCAGCTCGTCGACTGGTTCATCTGCATGTTCAGATACAGATCCGTCAATATGCACGAGCTTAAAATCAACTGTATGTACCAGCTCTGCTTACGGGTCGTGGTCAGCCCAGCACTGTCAGAAGACGTGTGACAAATGTCCAGGTAAATTCTTACAGCTTTCAAGTAAACGTATAGAAGTTCGTGATATTTCCTTTTTGGGCGTCCAACGTTTTCCTTTTATTTGCCTATGTCCATGGAATAACGACTTTAGAATATCGTTTTGATTTTTCGGATTTACTACTTACAAAGTCAAGGTAAATAATTACATATTCAGCTTACAAGTTTTTAGGTAAATGACTACATTTCAGCTTACAAATGTTCAGGTAAATGACGATATATCCAGCTTACACATGTCCAGGTACAATGCTTAGAGATTATTTTATATCAGGACTCTCGGGCTGATAGGGGGTGTGATATCAAAATGGTCATATCATAAACTTTTTATCATACGTTTTTTTCCTTTAAAACACAAACAAAATATCTCTTTATTTTATTTACTGATATTCATAAAAATGATACAAAAACAATGATGTATATAAACTAAACAGTAACAATTATCATAAAAAGTCAACATTTAGAAATTCCCAAATTTCTAGCCCCACTCAATTTTCCGGATGGCGCATTTTCCAGATTTGGTTTTGCTTATTAGTGTTACACCTGTCGTCAGCGTAAACAACGAGGCGAGGAGATGTTGGATTGGCAGCAAGGATTGTTGAATTAAACGCATTAATCAACAGCGAACAAATGAAAAACTGCCAACAATTCGTTAGTTTGCATTAAAAGCAGACAGCAATAAGCGACAGCAGCAAAATCCGGAAATTTGGGAGGGGGTGTGATATCACTTTTCTAGGGGGTGTGATATCACTTTCAAGGGGGTGTGATATCACTCCAAGGGGTGTGATATCACCCGGGCTGATATCAACTTGTGGAAATTTTAGACTTATCACACATACAAAAAGGGTGTTATTATAAGAAAAAATGATAATTATAGTTATTGTACACATTTAAAATTGAATTAGTATTAATTAATTATTATGTTTCATTTCAGGACCAGATGCTGGAGGTATGTACTAATTGTGTTTAAACAAAGAAATGTTGGTATCTATACCTTAATACATAGATCGAAACATGGGATGTAAAACTATCTGGGTTTTTTAGACTTTCGACCAAAATATAAAATCTGAAATCACGTGCCATAACAGCCCCTCATATTGTACAATATGACAATAAAACATATAAATCTTTATACGTTTAATATGGAACATTACACTTCAGATGCCTCTAATTTGTTAGACACATTTCTGATTTGAACACAATAATCAACACTTTTTCCAGTGGTATCTGCTTGTTAATGTGATCATTATCTACAACTAAATATAACAATTAATCTATATTACAGCAGCGAGACCCTGCAATGTTGATGGCCAGGTCTATAATGATGGTCAGAGATGGATCAAGGACTGTGATATGAATTGTACCTGTGAAAATGGCGTACCAAAATGTGTAAAATTGTAAGTTATCTACATTGTATTAAGATTGTATCTGTTTGCTAGGGTTTTTGTTGATCCCTTGCAAGGAATTCTCACGACAATAGGGATATCTCGCGACAATACGCAAATCTCACGACAATAGGGAAATCTCACGACAAATATGGAAATCTCACGACAATAGGGAAATCTCCCGACAATAGGATATTTCACGACAATAGGGAAAAAACAGTATGAATAGGATCAACAGAACGAGAGGCATTGACAAACAAACAATAACTGCGTCAAATAATGAAGC
>JAUMGZ010167984.1:0-11193 GCA_032359645.1 Pododesmus macrochisma
CTATTTCTACATAAATACAGATATCTCTATTTCAATTAAAGATATCTGTATTTCTATTTCAATTAGAGATACCCGTATTTGAATTAAAGATATCTCTATTTTAAATACAAGCCTTGGTTCTTCGTAAAATCTGAAAATTAATTAACTGAGTGAGATAAAACCAGATACCTAATCGTAACTCGTTGAAGAACCTATATTTATATTATATGAGTACTATATGTAGACGTACTGTTTATTGTACATATGAACACTTTTATTGTTACTTCATGCTCTCCTGTCACTTTACTTAAGTCTATCCGCTGATTTATTGCTCTCGTTAGGCCATGTCAGACAGTAGCAGGTGTTCGAAACGGAATAATTGATTATTGGTTCTTTTATTGGTCCTTTATAAGAAATAAAATATGTGTCAACACTTACTCGCTTCAAATAATGACACGAGTCTCCTTTAAGCACCAGTCCCACTAGAGCTTACGACAGGATAAGACAGGATACGATTATCTGCGACCTTGAGTCGTGGACAATATTTAAGAAGTCGTGCGACAAATCGGGGACAATCGTTGGAAATCTCTGGAAGTCTTACACAATCGTAAGCCCTAGTGTATCTGGGCTTTACTGTGGAAAATCCTCCTTTTAACCTTGGAACTCTATGAGGGTTCTGTACATCGTGTGTTTTGTTATATCAGTAATCATAGGGAACATATTTTTATGTTACTACATTCTCGTCCTGTCCTATCGTTTGGTTTTTCTCCTTTGGTGTTTTGTCACGATATCGGTGAAATACTCCGGAAGTGACGTTAAGCCCTAATTAAACAAACAAACGCACCCTCTTTCTTTAATGTTTTCATGGTTTACTGTCTAAACAGCAAATACAAATATTTGATAATTTGATATACATGTTGAAATGCTGAATGTTACGGAGCCCATTTAGGACATGTAAGATATAAACAGTCGTACATTAGAATTAACTGGTGCGGTGGCCGAGTGGCTAGTGTTGGTACACTGGTGAGTAAAATCCGCGGTCGCTGGTTCGAATCCTATTGGCGCCATATCCAAGACGTTTAACTTGGGCACTCTTCTTGATCCCTGTCTAACGCGCATCAGTAATGGATAGGAGAAGAACTGGTTGGCTTGGTGTTAGTATTATGTGACATGTCAATGTGTCTGCGGCGTAATATTTCAGTGAGGCAGCACAAAAAGTCACCATAAGTGCGCGCTGTCACAAGCAAACACCGTCTCGATATGACCTATACATGAGTTAAATGGACGCTAAACCCCAATAACACAAACAAACATAAGAATTATAAAATATAGTTATATTTCTTAAATGGGATTTCGTGGAACGGATCAGTATGATAGTACATGCACGTTATTTTGTTCGTTTTTTGGTTCATCTGGACCGAAGGTCCAAGATGGACTTTTCTCATACAAATCCTGTTTCGCGTAAACTTTTGCTTTAAACGACATCTCTACTGAAACTGCAAGGGGATTCAAGATTGTACAAATGGCGTCTCTGACTCACGTGGGAAAGGTGTGCGGGGCAAAAAGGGGTAATTTGACAGTATGCCTTTAAACGACGTCTCCTCTGAGACTATAAGGCAAACTTCAACCAAATTTGGCAGGAAGCATTCTTAGGGTAGGGGTATTCCAGATTGTAAAAATGAAGTCCCTGACCCCGAGGGGATAGATGGGCGGGGCCTAAAGGTGTAAATTTGACAGGATTGCCTTTAAACAACATCTCCCCTGAAACTATTGGGCAGATTTTAACCAAATTTGGCAGGAAGCATCCTTGGGGGAAGAGGATTCAAGATTGTGCAAATAAGTCCCTGAACCCCAGGGGATAGTTGGGTGGGGCCAGAAGGAGTTAATATAATAGTATGCCCTTAAACCACATCTCATTTGCCTTTAAATGACTTCTCCTCTGAAACAATTGGGCAAACTTCAACCAGATGGACGTTAAGGCCCATGCCTCTTGTTATTTGTGTTACTCATTTTTCTCACTAACATATAAGGTAATAAGTTCTTGTAACATCGATCTTAAAATCAATGATGTCGGATTGTCATGTAATAATCAATGAAAGCCTTGCAAATACACGTTATAATTCCACAGATTACAGTGACGGATGGCAAAGCGGAAAACATATATAGGCAATAACTAAATTTATATACCAATTCTTGTAAAACAGATATATCAGTAAAATACGTCCCCATGTACTACAATAGAAATACACATTTATGTTACAAGGCAGATCATAGCATACTCTTGCTGCCTCTTGGTATTTGTTCCTCATTTAATTATTATCCTTTGAATTAAGATCACCTAGCAATACCGTTTTCAACAAACCGGACAAAGTCAAACCAGTAGTGGTGATAATTAATATAAATGATGCCACATGTATCTGTAAACGACATGTTGGCTTACCAAATTATAAACAGTCGTTTAAGAATAAAAGTGCGAGCTTACTATAATCAGACATGGTTATTTTATTTATATGCTGCTATTTATAGCTGATCATGTCATACCCCCTTCAACATGAATATGAAACACGCCCTTTTAACATAAATATGAAATACATTCCTTAATAGGAATATGAAATACATCCATTAATATGAATATAAAATACAACTTTCAACATTTATATGAAATACATCCTATAAAATGGATATGAAACATGTTTTTTGAAATTAATATGAATCGCAAAATTTCAGCATGTATATGAATCACATTCTGTAACATGAATATAAAACAAACTTTTAAGTTTAATAAAAAAAACGCACTCTTAAACATATGGGGAAAAATCCTTAGGCATGAATATGAAATACATACATTATCATAAATATGAAACAAGCCCTTTAAAATGAATATGAAATACATACTTTATCTTAAATATGAAACAACCCTTTAATATGAATATGAAATACATACAGTAACATAAATATGAAACAAGCCCTTTAATATGAATATGAAATACATACTTTATCATTAATATGAATATGAAATACATACTTTATAATCAATGTGAAACAAACCCTTTAATATGAATGTGAATAAAGCCCTTTAATACGAATATGAAATACATACTTTATCATAAATATGAAACAAGCCCTTTAATATTAATATAAAATACATACTTTATCATAAATGTGAAACAACCCTTTAATATGAATATGAAATACATACTTTATCATAAATATGAAACAGGCCCTTTAATATGAATATGAAATACATACTTTATCATAAATATGAAACAGGCCCTTTAATATGAATATGAAACTTCCTAGAAAATGAATTGTTATCATATTAGGACGACCATGTGTTTTTACGCAATTCCGAGCCTTTCCGGAAAATATCTAAGCATATTCAGAACTTTTAGAAAACATTCTTAAAGTTTTCAATGGGACAATAATTTTACAATCTTGATTAATTTGTAATAATTTTTACATATTTGTGTTGATTAAAACACGTCTGGTGTAAAGACTTTAAATTGTTTTTATATAATCTACAGAGCGAAAAGAATACAAGTAAAACAAAATCTATTTACAGCCTGTTTTATATGAGGATAAAGACTTCCTGGTCTCTTTTTCTCATAAATAAGGTCAACTACAAAGTGATTCGACATTTGTTACCGAATAATAAACAACTTAAAATATGCAGTACGCTTACTTGAAAACCATTAACGTCGCGTTAAGTATGTCCCGCATGGAACTGAGTGAATTATTGTAAGTGTTTTGTATTCAATGACGACAATAGCTGATAATGTACTTTATGAGTAAGCTTGTGATGGATTCATTATTTTGAACTTACATTACTCGAGGTTTCGTATAGTTTAGTTGTCGTTATGTATGAAACGCCAGACAAATATGATCCACAAATTCGAAATCATTTGACAATCTTCGCAAAATATAGCTCAAAATGTAATTGAATGTCGTGTTAACCCACGACAACACATGTTTCACATTTTAAATATAAATGGCGTGTCTTCTATATGTGTTTATTGGTTGCCCAAGTAAAGTCTTAATGTCTTTCAGTATGTTGTTTTTGTGATTGGCAAAATCTACAAACCTCGAAAGTTTTAGGAAAGCATTCAGTGTAGCACAGTTAAGTTGACCATGCTGAATGTGATCGTAGTTAATGATTACGATGTTTTGAACATTATAACTACAGTATGAATGCCATATGTATGTCCACCCTATATCAAACCATGGAACAATTTGTTCAGCCGCCGATAACATGACAATACAACACTGACTCTCTAAAACTCGCCTTCCTATTTCTTCTTGCTTCAGGGTTCCAACCTCAAAATCTCTACATGGCAAACATACATTATATCCTCTGTGCTCTAGGTACGGTACCAGTCGTTTAGTTACCCATTTGTAAAGCGGGTGTATAGACTCATTCATCAGAATGTAAGCATCAAACGTCTTCATAGGAGAGGTTCTACGTACTCTAAACTGTAATAAGCGATGGCCAACAAAGCAAATATATAAAATGCGAAGTTCATAGCGAAATGTGTACAACATTTGACAGACAACTACGAAGATAACAACAAGTATTGCAAGCACTATAGCAATAGTCAAAGAAGCACTATTGTCCAAATTACATTCTAACAGCTCGGCCGTTAGGAGAGAAGTCGGGAATGACATATCTTTGGAAAAACATGTTATTCTACTTTTATATTGACAGCGTCGTGATTCGTGTATCCTTAACCAGTTCCCCATCCAAAGATCGCCACACCTGCAAGACAAATCTAAGTTATCCAGCTGTACTGCACAGAAATCGCATTTTGTTATAGAATATGGCAGTCTATCCAAGAAAACGTTATCATTTAGGTTTACGGATGCATTGTTTTTGCACAATTTGCTAATAGTAGCATTATCAATGAAACGAATCTCATTATGAGATAAGTCCAAAAGAGATAGACGGTCCATGTAGTCCATGCTTTGTACCGTTGATATGTGATTGCCTTCCATGAAAACCTCCAAGTTGTAGTTCTGCGGCAGGACTTTTGGCAACGCTGTAAGATTAACATGTGAACAGTTAACAACTGTTCTGTTGTTACTTGGTTGTTGGTAACACGAACATTCTGGAGGGCAGCCACTCAATGTACTGATATTACAAACAAACAAATGCAACAGTTGGTTTTTGATGAGTTGTGGAATAGATTGATGTCGGAGCGTGAACGGAGAATAACATGTTACGTTGTAATAGTCCCTCCAGATTCTTTTAAGAGCGTCTTCAGCTAACTGTAGAAAAGAAACCATCTGACAATCACATATTAAGTTTGCACCGGTAAAATCAAATCCGTACCCAGGGATTAATTTTGCAATAGTTTGCATGTCTTTAAACCCTAGACTCGGGGAAAGAGGCAGGTGTTGAAATAGTGTGTCCTTAAATATAACCATTCCACCATTTATTTGTATTTCGCCTTCTTCAAGACTCCAATTAAGATTGTTTGTTATCTCCTTCATAGGATTCTTAGAGTAATCTATCTCACAAAAAGGTCTTTCTAGAACAACGTTAGTTATGTCTACGTCGTTAAGGGTGTTATTATTGAAGTACATGCGGAGAACTGGAAGATTATCTAAAGCATTAACTTCTATTTCTGATATTGCATTGTATTTTAGATGCACTTCTCTTAAAGAAAGCATACCTTGAAAAGTTTTATTTGTAATTGTTTGTATCTTATTTCTATTTAAAAAAAGAGAGTCCAAATTCCAAAGACAAGATACACTGTCAATATCTGTTATGAAGTTGCCTTCTAAACTGAGAATCTTCAGACTATCGTTGTACTGGCAGATATTATCTGGAAGTGACAATAGATAGCCATCCGTGTGTTCCACAGTACATATCATGTTAGATTGATCACAAGACTGTGCTATTCTGGATTTCCCTCTTGCCGATGTATACTCTAAATGCAGTGTGTATCGGTCTTTTTCAAACCACGAGGGTTTACTAAGGCATTGACAACAATCCTCTGAGAGCACTTGATGCCCGTTGTACAATCGTTCACAGTACTCATAGGGACAACAAAGGTCGGACAAGGTTGAATTTTCAATACTGTACTGCGTTAATTCACGAGGACACTTACCTCCAACACATACCTCCAGAACCGTGAATAGAAGACATACAGCAAAGTAAGAACCAATTAGTATCCTCATTTTTGTATTATCTAAAAAGAATCATACATATACATTACTAATACAGATTAGCAAATTATGCACTGAAGCAAGAAAAAGAACATATAATAGCGGACATAACGAACAAGATTTAATTGTATATCTATATAATAAAGCTGACCAATTGAAAGACACTTACAAAAGAATATACGTTTTTACGAAAATAAACAAATATCATTCCAAAACTCTTTTTGTTGCTCAACTCGAAGATATCAAGCCATGTTTAAAATACATTACGATTATACTCAATCTGTAAATTATGGTACCTGATTTGTGCCCCCTCGTTATGTCGCGCTGTCGCCACAGACCGTACAACATCATGTTTAGTGTTGTCGCACCAGGCAACATGACAAACTGTACAGTTTCTCTGACAGCATGACACTACACAGCCAATTGTGCCTGGTGCAAAATTCGCACGAAAATGTTTCGCGCGAAATTATTACAAAGCGAGCTTATTCGTGAAATTTCGCGCCAAGCGAAGTTTGCACCAAATTTGGCTTGCACCAATTTCGTATCATATTCGCGCGAGATTGATACAAATTTAGTTCGAAATTCGCACCAGGAGGCACAATTGGCTGTGTACAAAAAACTATTAATTGGTTGTGCCGTACTGTCGTCGTGTTTGCACTTAAATTGTCGCCTTAAACACGGCAAGATGTATAGTTTTGTTTTACTTTCGTTTTGTCGCCCGGTAGTACATGTTGCGTTTGTAGTACGAAAACACGACAAAAATAGATCGACAGTATGACAACTTAGAAATAAATATGTCGTGTTGTACTGATTGGCAGTCAGGGGCGACAACACGACATCAGCCACCGACGGTATTTCACCTAGTGGTCAGAGTTTGTTCTGCTTAAGGTGTTAAGACGGTCATTATATAGTGTATTGATATAGGAGATAGAACAATAAGGTGATGAGCATGTAGGATGTTAAAGGAAAAAAGACATAAAGACAATTAACACCTATACTCGTTTTCTTTCAGCTTCTCCGGCTCTAAAAATGGCGATTCAAAGTAAATGTATGCAATACTGAGTTTATATGTACATTATGTTGCAAATTTCCCAAACTTTCAAATATGTTTCGGGTTTTTCACTACGTGTCCTACTTTTAATTCAGTGAAGAATAGTAAACAATCTACCGTCTGGCTGTCGTTTGTTTACGTCGCCATTTTGGACTTATTACAATGACCTTCAATGACCAGGGAACAGTCATTAACCGGAAGCGGGAGTTAAATTCGGAATTCCTTTTGACTGTACTTAACTTTACAACAGCGCACAACAGACCCGGATAATGCAAATTTCTGTCACGCGCACTTATATTTAATGTGTGCTCCTAGACAACTGGGTCAACTGCAGAGCTGTAGCTTTTGCATAGGAATTTCCGTAGACTGATCTCTGACCCTGAGCTTTCGAACTAGTGACGTGAATATGTTTTGTGATACATTATTTGGTTTTCATTTATCAAATTAGAAGATTTATTGCGTATTAGAAAAATATTTCATTTTTGAAGTGAGTAATCTTAATGATGTTGAGTATAATGCATTGACAATGGAAATACAACATTATAGCGATGAACTCATATATTGAGTATATTAACATCGGAGATATCACATTGAGATAATGACCCACATCAAGAATTAAGATTGGAAAGCGTATAAGACATTTGAACCAGTAGTGTATTGACATTCGTGATTGTGATATTCTAATTCAATCTATTTGTAATGCTGGTACATCATAATTTGCGACAGTACTGTAGGTAACCGAATCGACAGTGTCGTATTTCTACGCCGTTTGTTGACATACAACGAAATGTACAACCTCGTACGATCGTAGGGTAACAATTCTATGCCAGAAGTGGAGAATAATGATATCATGGCAGCAATTGGTTTAATAGAGAGGTTGGAGAATCAGGGAAACCAATCTTAGGTGATAAATAGGTACGCGCTGAAACCACACCTGGCGTCAGCCACACAGGACAGTAGACGACACGGAGAGAAGTACCATACCACTGCCACACGAGACAGCAATGTAAAACAACAACCCTACTGAGCTGGAAGCTATTGTATCAAACAGCCAGCAAAGCCACTAGTAAAATGACCAAGCGGGGTAATAGCACTTTTAAACGTAAATGTCACTGAACGTGTAAAAACAAATTGCAAAGTCTCTATGTTTTCTCCCGTTTACTTTAGATTTTTTTTACATTCTTCGGCAATAACGATCAATAAGGTTCAAGTTTTTAATGTCCAACTAGATTCCTCACAATAAAAAATTGTTATTTTCATTGTCATTGTCATTCATTAAGTTATATTTACATTTCCACTGAAGTTGGACTCGATATACTTATAAAAGAGACTTAAGGTTATTTTTCAATAAACTTTTCAGTTGGCGTATGAATATGCGGGACTATTTGCGTTATTTATGTTTTTATTCATTTTATATTAGATATTATCGTTTCTCATTAAACAAATATGTATTTATATGATAGTGTTCTAAAATTGTAAAAAAGGATAAAACAATACAAAACAGCAACTTATCGCATCGAGACGATAGAGTGAGTGATGAGGTCACACGTTTCTGCAAAATAGACTTGCACATCAAACTTGTCTTAAGACACATTGAGGTTTATACCCCCATAAACCTCAACATAACACGATTCAATCCTTAAATACATTTTACAACATTGTATAAACTACGGTGTGCACTAGCAC
This sequence comes from Pododesmus macrochisma, assembly GCA_032359645.1. NCBI lineage: Eukaryota > Metazoa > Mollusca > Bivalvia > Pectinida > Anomiidae > Pododesmus > Pododesmus macrochisma. Next base: position 8,882 of record JAUMGZ010167984.1, read on the forward strand.
ACCCCTATTATTGATATTGTTTAACAGTACAGCAGGCATGACAGAGCTGTAATAAATGTTCCGAGAACATATAGTCAAAATAGCTACACATAAGTGAGATTAACATACACATATTAATCAAGGTTACACATATATAGATAACAAAACATTGAGAACATTCACATATTTAAATTCAAATTATGTTGTTGCCATTGTGGGGTCAATTTGGCTTCTCTGTCAAGCGTTGCTTTTTAAGTCAAAAACTATAAATCCCATTGCATTAAGTATCAAACTTTAATATCCATAAACCAGCATTGACAATATCTTTTATTATCCAATATAAACGATTTTAAGTACATCTGATTGTTCAAGACTTGTTTGAATATGTTTTACATTTTATTGTGCAAACTATTTAAAAATGGATTGAAATTTGTTTTTAGCTTCAAAGCTTCTAAATGAATTTTGTTTTAAAACTTACCAAGTTACTTTTGAAAAAAAGTTGGTGCAGAAAAGCTTTAAATTTCTTTTTTGCTTTGTTTATAATTTCTATAATCAAAGGTTGTGATTATGTCAAACTCGCCTACAATGACTTAACAAATCCACAAAGGGGATAATCTTAAGGACAACTATTTTGAGCATGCCCCTCTGATGTACGTTACCTATGATAATTACTGCCCTGAAAGATCTGTAAAATTGTACTTACAGATAAGAAATCCAGAGTCAAATCATCTCTTTTAGCAGCCTATATTCAAGGTTGATTCTGAAGATGCCATTTGGTACTCGTCAAAGCCATTTGGAAATAGGTTGTTGAATGAGTTAATAAAACTATTTTATCAGAAGATGACTTAAGTTAAAGCTACAGAAACCACTCGAGCAACAACAATAATGTCATTGGCACATGCTAAGGTTTAAAAGCGTGAAATAATGCAAATTTCGAAATGAGGCAAGTTTGCGCAGCTATAATGCTGATTCATCTGACTCTCAGAAGAGATCTTATTCACCTATATTGCAGCGATCAGCACCATTTTCGTCGTCAAATGCATTGGTACATCGCACCACGTGTATTGTTGTGACCCCGACATAAGGTGTTCCATTTTTGTCCCGTTTTTTGTGTAAAAATTCTAAAATATGCACAAATTTCTTCAATCAAAATTTTATTCAATATCTCACTATTTAAAGTTAACAACTCGCGTTCATGTGATCTGTAGGATGCCAGAAATAGCAAATTCGCTGCGTCTTGCACTCAGTTGAATTTACAAGCGTGCAATCGCGATATTGGTATACTTACTAAAACTGTGCGAATGTGTATTCTTACCGTCGTTTTATAGGCACTATATTTTGGCGAATGCAGCTGTTCATTCATGGGTGATTTGAGCTTTGCGATTATACTGTCACAAATTGATCCCATAATTAAGGTGATTTGAAATACAATGTAGGATACACTACCGATCGAACATTAGAAACATGGTGAATTAATATTAGGGAAAGGAAATTAAGACAGCACCCACTTGTTTAATATCTTCAAGTTACCCCAGTATATTAAACCTTTTGTTATTTAATGTGAGCTTATTCAAAATGTTTGTTTAAATTGTGTAAAGGGCAAACCTGTAGAAAAAAACACAATAAATCACAAGTATTTCCGATTAGTGTTTGGCTTTGTTGGCCGCCCATTAGATACAGGCATTTTTGACGATTGGTCAAAGTAAAACTTTAGTTATTGAAATGAGGTTAAATACCGTCTTGTTAAGATTAACCGTTTTTACATAAAACCTTTAATCAGATAAGAGTACGAACATATCATATACATTGTATCACCGGACAACTGTTTTAAATAATAAGGACCTATGAGCAGAAGTACACTGAGTGTCAAATATATTATGTATAAATATGAACGTTCCTTAATTCATAAAGTTAAAATATAATGGTTTTACTTACATGTACTGTGCTATGTATTTCCGATAATGTTTAGGTAATACTTCTCAGCTTTCTATTGCATTATTTGTACACAAAACTGTCTCGCCGTGCTTAATACAACGCCCATGTTTATATGCCCGTTTCGTATAGCGTTGTCTATCTTTATGATTTAAATAATTTATGACGCTATACAAACATCCCTTTTCTTGTTTTTCACATTTCTTCTTCCTGATTTATATTTTCGTTGTAATGATTAGCATTTCTACCGTTTACATTCTTCCTGATTTATTTTTTCGTTGTAATGATAAGCATTTCCACCGTTTACATTCTTCTTGATTTATGTTTTCGTTGTAATGATAAGCATTTCCACCGTTTACATTCTTCCTGATTTATGTTTTCGTTGTAATGATTAGCATTTC
>JAUMGZ010167995.1:0-15355 GCA_032359645.1 Pododesmus macrochisma
ACTGTCGAATAATGCCCACTTTCGAACTCGTCCGAGATCTTATTAATATATGGCTGCATACAAAGTTTCATCAAACTTGGTTAACATTTACGGAAGTTATCGTGTTCACAAGGACAAGTTTACGGACGACGGACGATCGACGACCGACAAAAGGCTATGGCAATAGGTCACCATGAACATAGTTCAGGCGACCTAAAACATTGACCACATTTTGCCGGTTGACATTATTTGTGTTAATTAATATATATAAAATAAGTCCTTATTATTTATCTTAAATGCTATATATCTCCAGTATACTCATTACATTTGTGTGTTTATCAAGAGAAGAAAACAATGTTGACAGCACTGTGTAGCTACCGGTACACAGACCTAACACAAGAAAGACTCTATATAACCATTTATACATCGACTGAACTTAAATCTTTTATTGTTGACTGGAACACTGGGATGCGTAAAAGTTTCTCTAATCCCATCAACTTTGACACAAATGTGTTCAAGCGTATTTACGTTCCTGTGAAACTCATATTGGGATTTTTTTAATACTTAGAATAATATACATATAGAAAAAATATTTATGAGGACACCTTTAATGTTTGTTTTGTTAAATGCTGTATATGGACTCTTTTGCTTACAACTTAAGAGCAAGTGTTCATCAATTTATCATTATGGCTTAATTCCGACATCAAAAAGATTTGGCCTTATTATTATTTATGCAAAACAAGTCATGCATACAGCAGTTGGGACAATTCAGGATGTGTTGCTGTGTTTAAATTAGCGCATATAAAGAAAGAAATGATGTCTTGGTTGGTCTGTACCGAGTATCACTGTCTCCTCTCTATTTCAGTTTCTCTGTCAAAAAATTTCCCCTTTGATTTTACTATGAACTTCTTTGACAAGATACAGCTCACAGTACTATTTTTTGATTGATAACAAATTATAAGTTCCTTTTGTTGACAAGGCTTTAGCTATAATACACCTTCACCTGCTGTTTTTTTGTTGTTCATGTGCATATTGTGCAATCCATAATTTGTATTAACTTTAAGCAATGGCCAACATTGCATGTTATGAAGAAATGGTTTATTTTAGTGACACATACTTAACTATAGCCTAAGCATATTACATAGAGCCATGTATTATAGCTTACAAAATATAATACTTGACATCCAAGTTACAAATTTTCTACATAATTATCCAGCACTATAAGTCAGACTGATACAAATAATGGTCCTCCCAGCCCCAAACCAGTCTGGTCCCACAACGTTTTCACCCTGTCAGTTCATTCCTATTTGCTTCAGATCCAATAAATATAGACGAAAATCCACATGTAATCATGATCATATGATTTGAAAAGTATTTTTGCCAAAGTAAGGGTTGAGTTTAAATTCATGCATATCAAAACATTGATAGTGATCAATTTTCTTTAAAGTTTCCCTTTGTAAAACTGAATTTGGACCTGCATGAACCAAGCTTTAGGTTACTAGGTACATATATGCATACATTAAAACAGGTCTAGGATTTCTACTTTATGAGAAAAAGATTTTTGGATTTTCGTCAAATTTTCCCTTTTTTACACCTTAGTCATGCCCCTAAATATATAATGTCCAGGACCCAATGTTTGAAAAGTGAATCCCTCAAGTGCAAAATGTATGTTTCCTACCAAGTTTGGTTGAAATTTGGTTAACATTTGTGCTATACCAGAAGTAAATTTTCAACTTTGACCCTAACACGGTAATATATTTTTGTTCCCGAGATCAACCCTTGGACAAAATTGGTTTTCCATCAGGCATGTACCACAAGCCGTGAACAAGGTTACTACACATATATAGTATTGTGCAAAAAAATCCGAACAATTTATTATTAACTTTATACATGTATTTCGTAACTATGAATCGGTACTTTGACAATAATACTAGTTGAATATGACCAATGACGTTATATATAGTTGCTCCCCTTGTTGCCATACAAGTCACGTGACCACACGTTGGCCTACTTACGCATTTATAGCAATGACGGAATTGAACACTAGAAAATGTCTCCAAGATTTGTATGAAAGCGGCATCAGATCTCCCCGTGTTTTAGCGGATTTAACCAACATACCAAGGACTACAATCAACAATAATTTGAAGAAATTTAATGAAGGCAAGAATTAGTTATGGTGCCCCGGGTCTGGGAGGAAGAGAATTTTGTGGCCCTGACGACAGTCGCCGGATTGCGCATCTAGCCATACAGCATCCAAATTGGTCATCGCAGCAAATCGGTGAAGAAGCACAACGAAGAGGGTCAGATGAAGCTTCTAAATGGACAGTAACCAAAACTTTAGCTCAATTATTTCAAATCTGTACCTGTAAAAATACCTCTGATGACCGAGGCACACATGCGCAAACGGATGACCTGGTACAATACACACATGAACTTTGATTTTGATAATGTCATTTTCTCAGATGAAAGTAGATATCAGTGCTATAGATGTACCAGGAAAAGGTGGGCAAAGTATGGAAAATGTAGCAAGATGGTCCCAAAGTTCTCGCCAGCTGTTACAGTTTTTGATTGTATAAGAAAGTTGGATGTTACCCCCCTTATTTTTGTAAGCAGCAATATTAATTCCAACAAATATTGGGAAATATTAGAAGAGGAACTTTTGCATTCAGGTATTGTGCAAAGTGGAATTCCATACATGTTTCAGCAGGACAGGACAACAACATAACTGTAATCGACTGGCCAGCAGCATCACCCGACTTAAGTCCTATAGAAAATGTATGGCAGGTCTTAAAGGACAGAGTGGAAAAATTGGAGCCTACTTCTATCATTGACTGGAAAACATCCATCCAACAAACATGGGCATCATTGGAAAAAGAATACATAGACGACTTAATAAACAGTATTCCGCTTCACTTGGAACAGTGCATCCTTAGGAACGGCACCCTGACAGACTATTGAAAAAGAAAATGTGTAATCTACAATTAAATTCCTATTATTGTCAAAAACTGTGTGTGTTTCTGTGAATCCGGATTTTAGTGCACAATACTATACATTAATCATTTAATTAATTTACATATTTTTCGTTCTGTTGTAATATAATATTTAGAAGATATCACATTGTAAATGAAAAATAATAGACTGACTGTTATGAGCTCCCTATAAATTAGGCCTTTTTAACAGGAACACCCTATATAATGAGTCTTTGTGACTTATGTCAGGAATACCCTTTATAGAGGGCCTTTGTAACAGGTGTTAGAATCATCCTATAAAGTTGGAATTTGTGACAAATATGAGGAACACCCTATAAGAAGTACCTTGTTGACAAATGTTAGTAACATGTACCCTGTTAAGTTGGCCTTTGTGATAAATACGAGGAACACCCTATAAAATTGGCCTTTGTAACAAATATGAAGAACACCCTGTAAGGGGAACCTTTGTGACAAATATTGAAATATAAGGAATGACCCTATAAGGTGAACCTTTGACAAATATGAGAAACACCCTGTAAATTAAAGTGGACCTTTGTGACAAATGTTAGGAAGACCTTATATGGTGAATCTTTGTGACAATAAAGGAACACCCTATAAGGTGGACCTTTGTGACAAATGTTAGTAACATGTACCCTGTTAAGTTGGCCTTTTGATTAATACGAGGAACACCCTATAAAATTGGCCTTTGTGACAAATATGAAGAACACCCTATAAGGTGAACCTTTGTGACCAATATGAGAAACACCCTGTAAAGTAGACCTTTGTGACAAATGTTAGGAAGACCCTATATGGTGAATCTTTGTGACCAATGTAAGGAACACCCTATCAGGTGGGCCTTTGTGACAAATGTAAGGAACACCCTATAAAGTGAGCCTTAGTGACAAATTAAAGAAACCGCCTGTAAAGTGGGCCTCTGTAACAAATTAAAGAAACAGCCTGTAAAGTGGGTCTTTGTGACAAATTAAAAAAACAGCCTGTAAAGTGGGCCTTTGTGAACAGCCTGTAAAGTGGTCCTTTGTGATAAATGTAAGGAACAGCCTGTAAAGTGGTCCTTTGTGATAAATGTAAGGAACAGCCTGTAAAGTGGTCCTTTGTGATTAATGTTAGGAACATCCTGTAAAGTGGGCCTTTGTTAAAAATTAAAGGAACAGCTTATAAAGTGGGCCTTTGTTACAAATGTAAGGAACAGCCTATAAAGTGGGCCTTTGTGAAAAATGTAAGGAACAGCCTGTAAAGTAGGCCTTTGTTACAAATTAAAGAAACAGCCTGTAAAGTGGGCCTTTGTGGCAAATGTTAGGAACCTTCTAGTATATAGTGACAGTAAAATCTCAGTGTTTTACATTTGCAGTCCAGATCTCTAGCCTTTTGCCTCTATGGTAATGATTGTAAATCCCACTGGGATAAAAATGTCATTTTATGTAGAGATTCTATAAGTTTAAATGGTTTTTGATGATTAATGGTTACTCTAAAATTCTCTTGTTACTTCCACAAAGGTAACTGGCCTCACAATTAGCATTTAAGAAAAGCTGTGTTATTAAGTGGCCTTAATGCATCACTATACAAACAAGCCTAACTTATGCATTTACATACCATTCATAGGTTTATACAACAGTATCATATCTTAGTACAAAATAAGTATTTGCATAATTGTTGACAAATTATTGTTTTACAGTTTGGATTATCATTTGTTGAAGTTATACAAGTAAAAGAAGTACGTTTTAAACCCAGAATACCTGTAGGATGGAAGCATAAAGATCACAATTACAGTGAAATAGACTACAGAACATCTCGTCTAGAACGCATGCACTCGGCCAAGTCCATGGACGTGCTGGACTTGAATGATGTTGACAGTGACAACGAGGATGAGCATGTGCAGAGAAATAGGTCACATAGTCTGCAAATTTTAGAACAGATGAGTGATATAGAGGATGAATCAGATGAAGATTTGGCAGAGGACTTATCTTCTGGAGGATCTGTCTATCAAAGTAGAAAGGTAAAGACTTTTGTACATTCTTACTTTACATTTTGATATTCTTTTAGCTGTTTACCTGGTGCCATGTATCAGTATTAGATGTCAATCCAACTTAGGGAAGAACTTAATTACATAATTATGTTTTTCATTAAGTTGTTCTTTAGCTAGAGTGCATACAGGTTGCATACTTGTTGCTGGTTTTGTTATTTAAACATAATCTTTAGAAGGAATTGTATTAATATCCACCAATATATGGAAAAGACTTGAGGATGTGTAAACACAATATTTAAAAAAGGGACTTAAAAGGTGTTGTTTTGATGGGGACATGAAAACTAAGTATTTAATATTGTTTGGCCTGACACTGACTGATTTTGAACTTAGATCCATATACATTTAATGACAATTGGTGTAAATTCTGTTGACCATTTTTATAATTCAATTCCAGGGCTCAGGCAATAGCAATAATAAAAACAGCACGACTAAGAAGTCTTCTGCCGACACTAATCAGCCCGAGAGAATAGCCAACATGGACTACATCGTCAGCAAAGCGCACCAGGAACGAGAATTATGTGGGCTATATTATCGTCCTACATTCGCAGATGCTGAGAGAATGAAGAGAAAGAAGAAAGCAGTTAAAAAGGAAGTCAAACAGAAAAACAAGGAAGTAGAAAAGATGACAACAGTATGGAATATTGACAATGACATTGTGGAGGAGACAGAATTAGACTTCAAGTAAGATATGAAATAATGAAAATATAGTAAGCTCTTTACTGATAGAGACTATACCAGATTATGCTAGATTCTTTACTAATAATTGCTGCTTTCATTTTACATTATTCTTAAGGGGGACAATCACTCCTAAATTTTACTCAATTGTGTGCACATTTGTTTAAGATTGAACTAATTAAGGGATTTGTAATCTTTGGTCTTTGAAAACATTTTTCATTCATAATTAGTGCAGTTATGCCCGTTTAACCTACATCATCTTGTGAACACCATATTAAATTTCTTCATTTTTAACTAAATTAAATGAATCTTAGTACATGTATGAAGCTGCTCAAAGTCCTCATCGTTTTTCAAACTTTTCAGTTCATTTTGATTAGTAATTATGCAAGTTTTTTTTATTTGAAAGATCATCATCAAGTTTTGAATTGAACATTTTTCCATGCATAAATTACAGAGTTATGTCCCTTTGTATCTGTATATCTATGAGTTAGTGTAAGTACTTAAATTTTGCAGGGTTAAACATCGTGTGAAATATATTCACAGGGTTTTGAATAATTCGCTGGTGTTTTGAATCAGTGATTTGTTCAGAAATAGCGAATATAGCTAAATATGAACACCCCCAAAATACAAGTTCTTTACAATTACTGTATTAAACTTAGAACTTAGGCCAAAAAAAAATATGCTAGGTTCTCGGGCCCGCAGCATACCTAAAATACCTGCCGCGTTGGCAATTTTTAAAAAAGAAAAAAAAATCAAGTTGTCATGTGTACTACAGCAGCAACTGGCCATGCACCATGATTAAAAAACAAAGAAGACAGTCTATATCTGCAAGTTCTGTACTTTTTGTTTGAATTAATAAACTAATTAATATTATTATTAAATGTTCATCTGAAAAAATTCCATCCAAAAAAACATAAATTTCAAAATAAAAAAAAGCCTCCCTCCCTCATCCAGTTTTTAAAAAAATTGGCCTGAGAACCTTTGCATTTTTTTGCATGGCCTAAACAAAAATATTTTCACCTTATATGCATTAAAACTTTTGTTAAACCTGTTGACAAGGTATAAAATCCCAAATTATTTCTGTTGACTTTGTCTGTACTTCATATAATATAGGTAACTTCTTCATATTGTAAATTTGATGAAAACATATTTCAGTACCCTTACAAGGTAAAAGATTTGCAAAAGGCTAATATAGTTACAAAATGTAGATATACTGCACGATTTAGCTGTACACGTAAACAGCATCAGTAACAAATTGGTAGCCAGTTTAGATAACAGTTCACCTTTTCTGCATGGAACTGTATATTGTAAATTTCTTCCTGTTTTCTAAATCTTCAATTTCAAATCTTGTTTTGTTTTACTATGGTTAGAACACATAGAACTATACCTTATTTTAGGTATATAAGTTTAACACATATGTGACGGAAAATATTGTGGTTTGACATCTGTATGTGTTTTCATTCAATGATCACTTGGCTTTGTGTTGTGTGCTGTTGGTCCCAAACAAGAATAGCATCACAATGGTGATATGATGATCTACCAGTGTATGATTTTACTATTATGTCAACGGTTCTCATGCTGTATAAATGCACATTTTACTTTACTTTTGTAAGTCTTTATATAGTCAAGTCTTAATTGGTTCTTGTTATGATTTGTAGCAAAAAAATAAGTTTCATGGAAAATTGACAGCACGTATGGTAAAAAAGTTATGTGAAAAACATTTTAATGTAGGTTATTTTTGTTTCTTTGAAAATGCTGTTGTTTGTGTATAGGCTAAATAAAAAACTCTTCACAAAGAATTCTTGCATGAACATCGTATATCTGCTTTTATTTGTAATGTTTTTGCAATTGCTAATCATGAGAATGTGTAGATTATGTCTGTTTCATTAAATTCTATTTTAAATTGTAAACATACAGTTTTCTGTGTGTGGCAAATATAGCCAGGCTGTTGTATTTAAATTCTGCTAGGTTTCATTTCATTTATGAAATCTATTTTAGCAATCTGGAACTAGCTTTCTAGATTTTTGGAAAAATTCATTTTGAAAGTTTACATTTATTTGTAAAAACACTATAAATACTTGAATATGAAAATTAAAATCATTATTTCATAAAATAAAGGCTTTGTAAATTCATGTCCCTTGATTAAAGATGTTATGTGTAAGTGGCATTTACATGAACATTGGTTGACAAATTTAGTTCATGCTTATATAAACCTTAAAATCGTCACAGAGCACATGTATAATTCCCATGCTGCAGTGTTATTCAGTGTGGCTTGAACAATGGTGTGACAAAATCATTATGCTCAACAATTTACAAGAAAAAAAACATTTATAAAAACATGTAATAAAATTGTCATAAAAATATCATAGCATGTAATGATAAGGAATAATTATATTAAAATTTGGTTTATGGATATAAAAACAAAAAAACTCACAGATACTCTATTTCAATATGTGAATACGATTATTCTTTAATAATATTAGCAACGGGCACAGTAAATGCCTTGATTTAATATTTTAATTCATTTAAGGTTGATTTGCTTATGAAGCAAATATACTCATCTTTAATGGTAAATTATGTTTGAAATGTTCTGTGTTTTTCAGACACATATGGCAGAGAATGACTTGTCAAGGTAAATGCATTACTTACATGTAATACAATCTTTTCTCAGTAATGTTAATTGCTCTTCACACTTATACATAGACACTACATTTACATAAAGAGTAAGAATCTTAATTGGTATAATGAAACTTCTATTTATTTTAAATCTCTTAAAAATATATGTGTTAATTATGACAAGTACAGACACCTTAATGTACTTACTAAAATAACATGTATTTTCTGGTTCCATGCTTGGTATTTCAGTATTAAGCTTTATTCAATAATTTATTGCATATTTACAAAGTTTGATATCATCTTTAATATTTGTATCGTTGGTATATTACAGGGTAAAGAGACTAGAGGATGAATTATTTGCAACTAAAAATGAAACAAAGAAATCCAGAGCTGATTATGAGGTAACAAAAATCTGAACAGAACATTATATATGATGATCACTATTGACAGTGCTAGTGCACGTGGTAACCTGTGATTATATCGTAAAGTTGAAACAATTTGATTTCAACTTCTGAAGGTGGTAGTGTCAGTTTAATATGGATACAAATAATATTAACTGAAGCAGTATATATAGATACATGTATTATCTGTAGAAGTATGGATACATGTATTAACTGTTGGATCAGTATAGATGCACTGTACAGTTCAACACTATATTCAATTTATTGATGTTTAACTTCTACAAAACTACTGTACAGATTTCAACTAAATTTGGCAGAAAGCATCTTTAGAGGAACATGATTCAGATTTGTTCACACTGTAGTGTGTTGTCACCAGAGGTGCATCTAAAGGGCTTATTTAGGGAATCCTTCTGAAAATATCAAAAATCTTCAAAATAATTATAAGAAATAGACTTCAGTACTTTCATAAATATAGATAATATGTCAGGACATTGTGAACCAGGTTTACTCAAGGCATGACTTTGAGGTCAAAAATTTAATATACATTTTTGAGAATTTAAGGGGCAAATACATGTATGCTGTTTCAAATAATCTTTTTAAACTACTGGACAAATTTCAAATAATTTGACACTGTACATGTTCAAATGATTGGGTAAGGGTACAAGTGGCACTACTAGGGGGAAGTAAATCAGAAGGCTTAAAGCTTCAAGGACCATTGGGTCTTTTTTCATCAGTTTAGAAAAATTCAATTTTTTTATGTTCCCACTATTTAAGTTCTTTTTCTTTGATAACAGGGATTAGTTTTTGAAATGGTTGCGGAAGTGGACACCCTCATGGAACTTGCTGCCACAGGATCAGTGGATAAACGACAGGTGAATTATATATTAATTTGTCAAAGTAGCGTTACTCTTTATATGGTGTTTGTGAGTAATGTTAAAGAAAGTGGGCAATATATTGTAATATATCAGCTAACTTGTGATCTTAATGATTTTCAAACCAATTATTACATACCAAATTACAGTAAAGGATGCTTGTACATATTTATCTTGAAAAATATTGCATTTGCAAAATATATATTTAGTAATGTAAACAATATAGATATAAAGGTAACAATTACAGTATTTAAGCCTGCATATAGTCGCAACTGTTTAAGCACAAATTGAATTTGGGAAGGTTTTCAGCACAATGTTTCTAATTGTATTTTCATTGTATTTCTATCAGACGGTACAATCTGTCAAAGGTGCTCCCAATGGTCCTTCTGCAACAGCAGCAGATATAAAAGTAAGTAAAGATGATACGTATTAAGTACATCTCAAGTCTATAAATATACATTCTGAATAAATTCAAATGGAGATTATTTGTTGTGTCATTTGATCTTAAATGATTATTTGTCTATAGGCGGTGCTCTTGGTGTTTAGATTTAGTTAAAAGGTATCTGCAAATTCAAACTTAAACTTTCTTTAAATGTAAACTGTAATGAAAAATGTAGTTTATATACTATATAATAATGCTATTATACTCATACTTATGAACGTATGTTTGTATGTCAGACTAAAATGAAGTGGTTGAGACGTGAAATGAGAGAACGTGTTAAACATGAGCAGAAGTTACGTCAAGATCTACGTGAGGCGCTAACATGTAACGATTCTGATCGACATTTCCTTCTGGCCGAACTAGCTAAGCGAGAAGATATTGTTGAAGAGCTTTCTCATGTTAAACAGGGTATGTTGAATTTAATTTTTGACATAAATACAGTGATGCCTATTGTCTTTAGTATAACTTCTATATGTTCTATTAAAAATGTCAACATTTATACAGCGTTTATTGGAATGCTTGTATGTATAACAAATTAACTTGACTTTCATAGATGAAAAACAAAGAGAAAACTATTCAATACAATTCTGAAACTTTTATGTATGGCTTATGCCCCAACAAGATGTACTGGTTTACTTTGCACCAGAGGACAAGACTTTAACATTGTTCTCAATTGGAAATGGATTAGTGACTTAACCCATACTTATAGACATTAAGCAACAAATATTCCATATCATTTTGAATAATTTCACAAGAGTTTACCTATCCATTGTTTACAGGGACTGTTTGTTACTGTGGTCAATAAGAATTACTATTTTACATATGAAATCAAAATGTGATGTAATATTAAAATCTTCAACTATTTTCAGAGCTGGCTCTAAGGGAATGTGATAATATATATGCGGTGGAGAAACTTCAGGTAAATAATGTTGAGTTCAAATTTTGTTATTAGCTCATTTGAGCAACAGTTATTGCTCAACATCTGTCATTAAATATTTTTAATATCTTTAGTTGTACTGTCAAAATCGTGTCACTTATTGCCCTCGGTTTTTTTTGTTTAAATTATGCACCAATCATTTGAGAAGCTATTTTAAAGATAAAAATTAACCTTGTATTAGCTTTATCTCTTGCATCAGTTACATGGGTTGACCATATTTACACTTTTATGTATTTCAGTCTTCTTAAGTACATCATAATTTCTGTTGTTAACCATTTTTGTGAAATCACCAAATTGTCATTATAGTACAATAGTTAAATGATGAAATGTATAATTTGTTAATAAGGAACATATTCTGGATCTGACTGATGAGCTCGAACTCAGGAAAATTCGTGAAGATGAATTGCTGACCAAGGGTGAAGACAAGCATCATGATATAGATGATATGCATGAATTACGGGTAAGTAAAAGTACATTGTATTAAAGTATACAGTTCTTATACAAAAATTTATTTTACCATAAATGAACTATAATCTATTGATGATGTTTTGAACTGTCTGCAGAGCATCATACTTTATGTACAATGAAATCTATTACCAATATATATATATATATATTAGTCCCTAGATGATATAAGCTAATAAGGTGGTAAGTCATGTTTACATCCCCCTACACAACACAGACTATAAATGGATTTCTCAACCCAGTAATGAAAACTAGAAAGAGGGGTCAACCAAAAAGGCAAATGACAGAAAGAATTCTAACTGTACTGTTTTAAGTGGTAATTATATGTACTATAAATTGATCAGTGTTCTACTATGTCTTTCAAGAAACTAGCTCAATGTTATTATATGTTTGTAGGATGTTCAAGAGGAAAAAGCACGGATAGAGGACCGTTACGTCAGATTACAGGAAACAATGAGAGCTTTACAAAATGAAATTAAATCTGCAAACTTATGTGGAGCAAAGGTAAGATTTATTTATATTTAGTGATGAACATATTTAATTATGAATATATAGTTAAAGACAGAATTTTTTTTTAAGTAACTAGATATTAAGGACATTCAAAGAATTTGTTTGTTTTATTGGGGCTTAACATCACTTCCAGAATATTTCACTGATATCATGACAAAAGACCAAAGGAGAAAAACTAAACGATAGGACAGAACAAGAAGTGGCAACAGTAAGGGGAAATCAAAGTAAAATATATTCCTATATCTATAGTATCATAATATGAATGTTATAAGAAAACAGTATTTTTGTGAAAATCTCAATGTTTTTAGTGTGAAACAACACAACTTTATATTGCAGAAAACAGTGTTTCTCATACAGTGATGTTTATACTTGATTACAGATAAATGAAATGGAGAGAAATATATCAAACTTGCGAAAATCAACTCCTAAAAAGAAAGGCAGCAGATTGAGAGCTAGAGAAAGTAGTCCCAAACGACCAACAACACCACCATCAAAACTACGATCCAAAACACCACCTCCAATGTCTATGTCGGATGAGGAATTCCAAAAACGATACGTGGCACAGGAGAACAGAAAGGATTGCTAGCATTGTATTATGTTATAAATTGTTGACATTATCAGTCATTTTAACTTGTCTGTGACATAATGGAACATTACTCTGGTGGGTACAGTTTACTGTTTACTGTAATGTCAGAAGCCATAGTAACTACATCCAGTAGACCCGTCATTGACATTGCAAAGTCTCAAGTGTTAAACCACATCTCCGCCATAAGATGAATTTTGATATAGCAAGCAGGGTCTCGGTACCCTTGATAAGTAATGTCAGATTGCATTAATTTACTGATGACTGACAAGAAATTGTTTTAATAATCAGGGTGATCTGGTCATAGTTTCATAAGCATGCTTTTGGTGCCCAGGAATATAGTAAATTTTTGACAAAATATAAAAATGTTTGTCTGTAGTTACCAAAGGCTCACAGTTACTCCATTAATTGTGTATTAACATAATAAAAGGGTCAGTTCATTTACATAATTAAATTAATATGCTTATTTGGTGTATATATGTATTGTTCAAAGGTGAAAAATGATATATATATTATATATGTAATGTAGAACTAATTTCCCAACAATTTATGGGGCCAGATAAGACAGTTTACAAAATTGTACACATTATATATAGTGCATTGTTGTATGAAATCTCATTATTTATTGGTATGAATCACACATATGTACATCATTACACGAGTAATATGTAAATATTTATTATTTTAGTGCTGAGTTATTTTTAGAATGAATGTTGATTGAGGGGTGTTTGTGGTTTTCAAATTGAAGAGTTTGTTAATGAAGTAAAGGCCATTTGAAGGCATCTGTTAATTTTGCTTGTTTCATTGAAGCTTGATATGTGAGAGTGTTGACGTACATGTTTACTGTAAATATGGTACATGTAGTATATGTGTGTGAGTATATTACTGTTACACAGTATTACTTGTATACTTTCCTCAACAATACTAGCTCGTTCAGTTGTCAGTGAAACAACAATTAGGTCAAAGACCTTACTAGCTGTAATATTAGTAGTCAATACAACATTCCATATCTATATAAAAGTTGTGACCTTTTGTAATATTTCACTCAATATTTTACACATAATTTACATATTTTTATACTTAATTCTTTAGACTTTAATTGAAAAAGTTCAGGATTAAGATTTAAATCTTCTGAATTTTGAATGGGTTTTATGCTAATGTATGGGGAATCTGATTTTTCCACTTGGTTATAACATTCCACTCTATTTATGTACGATTTTTTAGGTTTCACATTTTATAATGATTTATACACTTTTATCCAATCTACTGCATTTTAGAGAACTCTTTGCCATAGGATCAAGTGATTTGATGATTCTATTTATTTTTATATACAAATTGTCTGTGATATTTATTTGTACCTGTATTCTTGTAGAAAGGTGTATATTAATGTGTTGTAACTAGTTTTCTATATCATAAAGAACCAAACCATGTCAGTATTTGAAGTAAAAATCTTAACAGTGTCTCAACTATACTCCAAAGTATAAACAATGATTGGTATGAATATAAATTCTCTAGTATACGCCATTTCCTTCAATTATCAAAAAGAACAACCTGGCAATACATGTCTGTATTGAAATTAAATATTACTTTTGTTAACTTTTTGATCTCTTGCATGTTTTATTGTTTTATATGCCAACTGGGTATTTGGATCCAGAAAGGAGCAGTTTAAGGTATTGATTCAAATTTTATTTATTTTACATAACTGTACAAGATCTGAAATCCATTGAATTGAACAACTGTTGTCAACTGTTAGATATTGAAATCAAATTGATGTAATAAAATCTATATTGTATATGCATAATACTGTCTTTCTTGTCATACATTTATCAGTACAAACTGTCATACTATTATGTGCTAAAATGTGCACTGGTTTAATGCACCACCAATTTTGAGCTGGGATGTCTATATTGTGCTGCACTTTGAAGTTTTGAGATAATATTCATATACTTGAAACGCAAACTTCTCTTTTCCATGACCGTTTTGATATATTTTGTATGACTACCACAGCATTGAATGTTTTGGTATATTTTGTATGACTACCTCAGTATTGACCGTTTTGATATATTTTGTATGACTACCACAGTATTGACCGTTTTGGTATATTTTGTATGACTACCTCAGTATTGACTGTTTTGATATATTTTGTATGACTACCTCAGTATTGACCGTTTTGATATATTTTGTATGACTACCACAGTATTGACCGTTTTGGGATATTTATTTTGAAATTCTCACTACTGCCAGTGCACACAACATGATTCATGTACATGTATAGGACAAAGCCATCAAGCTTTTTCAAATTTTAATGTTTACTTCTTAACAAGTACCCCTTTGATGGATGTGAATCTTGTTCTTTACCTCACTTTGTTGGTATCTTATTGACCTACATTATATCTTTTTATAACTAGATGTACATACCTCTATAGATATTTAGGTATCAAAAGTGCCACATGATCATGTGAAGAAAAAACAGCCTTCTATCCTGACAGTCATCTTGGAAAATCTGATATACAGTGAATCTGTAAAGGAGCTGCAACCTCACCACCTGGTTTCGTGCTGGGTGACCGTCCTAAGTCAGTCCGCATGGATAACTAGTCTTGGGGATTGTTGTGATGTCAATTTGTTTCCTTTTATTCTGGTTCTAAATTGTTTGATGCCGCTATTATTGGTTTGTCAATGTCTCTCGTTCTGTTGATTCCACTCATCCTGTTACACTGTAAACCATACAAATAAAACAAGAGGCCCATGGGGCCTTAACGTCCATCTGGATTGGCATTTGAATATGTTTAATCCTAGGGTCACTCCTTGAACAAAGTTGGTTCTCCATGCCCTAAAGTTACTACAAACCAAAGCATTATGCAC